>JANFCV010000149.1:600000-817500 GCA_024500475.1 Phthorimaea operculella | reverse complement strand
AGACAGACAGACAGACAGACAGACAGACAGACAGACAGACAGACAGACAGACAGACAGACAGACAGACAGACAGACAGACAGACAGACAGACAGACAGACACAGACAGACAGACAGACAGACAGACAGACAGACAGACAGACAGAGACAGACAGACAGACAGAGACAGACAGACAGACAGACAGACAGACAGACAGACAGACAGACAGACAGACAGACAGACAGACAGACAGACAGACAGACAGACAGAGACAGACAGACAGACAGACAGACGACAGACAGACAGACAGACAGACAGACAGACAGACAGACAGACAGACAGACAGACAGACAGACAGACAGACAGACAGACAGACAGACAGACAGACAGACAGACAGACAGACAGACAGACAGACAGACAGACAGACAGACAGACAGACAGACAGACAGACAGACAGACAGACGAGACAGACAGACAGACAGACAGACAGACAGACAGACAGACAGACAGACAGACAGACAGACAGACAGACAGACAGACAGACAGACAGACAGACAGACAGACGACAGACAGACAGACAGAGACAGACAGACAGACAGACAGACAGACAGGGACAGACAGACAGACAGACAGACAGACAGACAGACAGACAGACAGACACAGACAGACAGACAGACAGACAGACAGACAGACAGACAGACAGACAGACAGACAGACAGACAGACAGACAGACAGACAGACAGGACAGACAGACAGACAGACAGACAGACAGACAGACAGACAGACAGACAGACAGACAGACAGAGACAGACAGACAGACAGACAGACAGACAGACAGACAGACAGACACGGACAGACAGACAGACAGACAGACAGACAGACAGACAGACAGAGACAGACAGACAGACAGACAGACAGACAGACAGACAGACAGACAGACAGACAGACGACAGACAGACAGACAGACAGACAGACAGACAGACAGACAGACAGACAGACAGACAGACAGACAGACAGACAGACAGACAGACAGACAGACAGACAGACAGACAGACAGACAGACAGACAGACAGACAGACAGACAGACAGACAGACAGACAGACAGACAGACAGACAGACAGACAGACAGACAGACAGACAGACAGACAGACAGACAGACAGACAGACAGACAGACAGACAGACAGACAGACAGACAGACAGACAGACAGACAGACAGACAGACAGACAGACAGACAGACAGACAGACAGACAGACAGACAGACAGACAGACAGACAGACAGACAGACAGACAGACAGACAGACAGACAGACAGACAGACAGACAGACAGACAGACAGACAGACAGACAGACAGACAGACAGACAGACAGACAGACAGACAGACAGACAGACAGACAGACAGACAGACAGACAGACAGACAGACAGACAGACAGACAGACAGACAGACAGACAGACAGACAGACAGACAGACAGACAGACAGACAGACAGACAGACAGACAGACAGACAGACAGACAGACAGACAGACAGACAGACAGACAGACAGACAGACAGACAGACAGACAGACAGACAGACGAGACAGACAGACAGACAGACAGACAGACAGACAGACACAGACAGACAGACAGACAGACAGACAGACAGACAGACAGACAGACAGACAGACAGACAGACAGACAGACAGACAGACAGACAGACAGACAGACAGACAGACAGACAGACAGACAGACAGACAGACAGACAGACAGACAGACAGACAGACAGACAGACAGACAGACAGACAGACAGACAGACAGACAGACAGACATGACGAAACTATAAGGGTTTCTAGTAGACTACGAAACCCTAAAAAGAGAAAATTTTGGACTACAAATTTTCCCTTTTTTAAGTTTGAATTAGAATGTGACTTTCTTAAAGTGAATGTTGTAATTCCTACTGAGAAATAAATGCTTTTGATTTTGATTTTGATTTTGGTGGCATCACACTTATTGTCTTGATATCATAGGCAAGCGGACGATGACATTACATGACTTGAAATGTTGAAAATCGTTTTTTTGCTCTCCTGAAAAGTAGTGATTTGTCCCTGTCGTAAGTAACAAGGGTACCAAATAAGTGGTAGAAAAACTCTGACATCAGGGTTTATCGTGTCGTTCGTTGACACTTTGCCCTACACGATAAGAAGGAGTAAGGAGTATCAAGAGAAGAGGTTGTAAGGATGATGGGTAAATCCAGGAACAAGTGGATTCTAACACTAGCGCTAAAATGATGCAAACCATGAGAAAACCGTAATTTAGTAAACTTTTTCTTTACAGTCTGATTGTTAAAACTAATATTTTCAAAGTCAGTCAATTGGAAAACAAAGTCACATAATCTCTTCAGAGATGAGACGTGCGACGCGAGACCTAAGATGACCTCTGTCATATAAGCGATGGCTGCCATCGATACGACGCGCATCTCACGTGTTTCGACGGCGTCTTTTCTTCTGTTTCATCCTACTAATATTATAAAAGCGGATGTTTGTGTGTGTGTTTGTTACGACATCACGCAAAAACGGCTGATTAGATTGACATAAAACTTTGCAGAAATATAAAAGGGCATCTGGAATAACACATAAGATACTTTTTACCACGGAAAAATGTCTCATTCCCACGGGATCACGCATTTTCCAATATTTTTGAAATAGGTGGCGTGACTGAGCCGATTCGCGTTTTAAACGTTTTCGCCGAAAACTAACAGCGACATCTCTTGGCGAATAATGATTTTATCCCGCGGAATAATAGGTTGCAGCGGGTGAAACCGCTGACAGGCAGCTAGTACACTTTATATGGAGACAGATTTGCGATTCGTACAACATTGACAAGCATTGCGATATCGTAAGTTATTGTTTGTTTATTCAGCAAACAGTGTCTCTCGCCTGTAGCTTTGTCTCTCGGCTTTTTAGTTGCTCCATAGTTAAGACGTTAAGATAAGATATTGTAACATAACAAATGTTGATGCCTTAACTACAGCGGTATTCTCGAGGTACTCAATTTGTTCAAAGCAGGATACTGCTAACCATGTACGGCGCGGATACCGCTTAGATTTGAATAGGTTATTTTTAAGGTTGGAACTGAAATAAAAACCGGAACATTCCACCTTTTCTAACCAGCTAATCCAGATTCACCCACATGTGGGTGTTCTTTATTATATGAAACTCTTTATGAATCTGGTAGCAACAGTGATCAATCCTGTATTATTAAACCGCACTAACAACCGTTGTAGACGGGCAATGTTTTAATATGAGGTGTGAAAAGTCAACTTCACCCTTAAAATATTTTTAAAGGGTGAACCAGCCCATGAAACTGAACAACTTTCCTCAAGAAATATAGGTCAAAATATGAAAAAAGGACCCCCATGCAAATTGGTATGGTCGGCTAGTACAAAATGGGAGATTCAATTTTTAGACTTTAGGTAAGTTGTTCAGTTGTCCCCTAAAATATTTGCAATTGTTTTTTAACATGATGTATACATCACTGTTGAAGAAAAAAATGCTAAACACAACGAGCAGTTTTCAAAAAGGGTTCCAAATGTTCGCAAGACGTACCCAACTCACCGCTGCCTCTCTGTAAACATTGGCATAAAATCGCTGCCTTCCCGAGGGAGACCCTCGATCTCAGTGTTCTTTTTCTTTGAGTGGGACAACGAGTCGTCCAACGATCCGATGAACCCTGGTGTCAGATTCTTTCAACCGGCTGGAACTCAGAACTGTTTAAGTGTGTTCAAGACAAAAAATGTTTAACACAACAAACAGTTTTCAAAAAGCGTTCCAAATGTTCGCAAGACGTACCCGACTCACCACTGCCTCTCTGTAAACATTGGCTTAAAATCGCTGCCTTTCCGAAGGAGACCGTTGATCTCAGTTTTATTTTTCTTTGATTGGGACACCGAGTTGTCCAACGATCCGATGAACACGGGTGTCAAAGTCTTTCTACCGTCTAAACTCTGGTGTCAGAGTCTTTCAACCCCTTACTACATAAAGCAGGCCTCTTACATGGTTGTGTAACGAACGACCGCCGTATAAGTAATCAAACATAACATAGACAGCAACCGAGACTGCCCTCCTATCTGAAGCACGGAACCATCTTGCTTGCAATATCCTAGACAGACTGGAACTCAGAACTGTTCAAGTGTGTTCAAGACAAAAATGTTTAACACAACAAACAGTTTTCAAAAAGCGTTCCAAATGTTCGCAAGACGTTCGGGAGACCGTCGATCTCATTTGCTTTTTCTTTGAGTGGGACACCGAGTCGGCCACCGATCCTATGAACCCTGGTGTCAAAGTATTTTAACTGCCTACTACAAAAACAGGCCTCTGACGAAGTTGTGTAACGACCGCTGTGAATCAAATCAAACATATCATAGACAGCAACCGAGACTGACGGCATCCGATCTGAAGCACGGAACCATCTTGCTTGCAATATCCTAAACAGACTGGAAGTTAGAACTGTTCAAGTGTGTTTGACACAAAAATGTTAACACAAAAACATACAAAAAGAGTTTTCAAAATCGTTCCAAATGTTCGCAAGACGTACCCGACTCACCGCTGCCTCTCTGTAAACATTGGCATAAAATCGCTGCCTTCCCGGGGGAGAGCCGCGCTCCCATTGAGCAGGGCGGAGCCGCTACTCAATTTATTTTTTAAGGCTTTTTCCTTGATTTTCCGCTTACGGTATACAGTGAAGAGATTTTTACGATGATTGCTACATTGGTACAAAATGGGCTTGTTATGTAAACCAGTGTTTGTGAGATCAATTTGGACAGCTCCGTATCTAGAGTTTCTAATATTTGAATGGAATGAGCCTTCTTGTGTGGACGAGCGATCGGATTATTTCTGGTCCCAGAGATTTTCAATGTCTACTGCCGTTAGTAGGCTTGTAAGATTGCTTTGTAAAGACACCGCCGTCTGAAGAATCATAAAACGCGTATTGGCAGTACAGTGGAACGGGACTGCAGTCTCCGAAATACTGAGCACAATTATTCTTATTTGCGTTACAGGCGTAGTATTTACTATCGAATTCCCTTCTCCTCGCACCATTGTCCTCATGACTGAGGGTTGTGATTCCCCTGATGGGCAGGTAATTTTTCTATAATGATGTTTCTTCATCTGAGCCTATCCTTGGCGTCATAGAGTGTTTCATGCAGCTTGGTGTTCAGTAGAGCGGATTTGGTCCGACCACCTTGTTGGACCGCGATCTCTAGACCGTTTACTATCGAATTTTTCAGTAAGTAATGATCAGCAGTTCAAGGTTATGAATGGCCATCCTTCCGTATCGAATTAATAGGGCCTTTTACCTGCAGTGCGGGTGAACCTTGAAGAAACTCTAAGAACTTTTACATAAAGAATCTCTATACTAGATCCACATCCCTGATGGAACATGTTCGCAGTGTGTTGACACAAGCCTTAAGAACTTTTACTTTGAGGAAGAATGTGTTTTCATTTTCTTAACGAACGTAGCCCGCTGCTCACACGGTATTGGGAACACGAGGTGATTTTTTAAATCGGTACTTATCTGAAGGTTAACTTAAGTCATGACGAACAATTTTAACTGTGGCTACTTGGAAAATAAGGAAAAAAACAGTAGTTAGTTGTTAAGAGGACAACTATATTGTAGAAGGGAAATCCTACTAATATTATAAAAGCGGATGTTTGTGTGTGTGTTTGTTACGACATCACGCAAAAACGGCTGATTAGATTGACATAAAACTTTGCAGAAATATAAAAGGGCATCTGGAATAACACATAAGATACTTTTTGCCACGGAAAAATGACTCATTCCCACGGATCACGCATTTTCCAATATTTTTGAAATAGGTGGCGTGACTGAGCCGATTCGCGTTTTAAACGTTTTCGCCGAAAACTAACAGCGACATCTCTTGGCGAATAATGATTTTATCCCGCGGAATAATAGGTTGCAGCGGGTGAAACCGCTGACAGGCAGCTAGTACACTTTATATGGAGACAGATTTGCGATTCGTACAACATTGACAAGCATTGCGATATCGTAAGTTATTGTTTGTTTATTCAGCAAACAGTGTCTCTCGCCTGTAGCTTTGTCTCTCGGCTTTTTAGTTGCTCCATAGTTAAGACGTTAAGATAAGATATTGTAACATAACAAATGTTGATGCCTTAACTACAGCGGTATTCTCGAGGTACTCAATTTGTTCAAAGCAGGATACTGCTAACCATGTACGGCGCGGATACCGCTTAGATTTGAATAGGTTATTTTTAAGGTTGGAACTGAAATAAAAACCGGAACATTCCACCTTTTCTAACCAGCTAATCCAGATTCACCCACATGTGGGTGTTCTTTATTATATGAAACTCTTTATGAATCTGGTAGCAACAGTGATCAATCCTGTATTATTAAACCGCACTAACAACCGTTGTAGACGGGCAATGTTTTTAATATGAGGTGTGAAAAAGTCAACTTCACCCCTTAAAATATTTTTAAAGGGTGAACCAGCCCATGAAACTGAACAACTTTCCTCAAGAAATATAGGTCAAAATATGAAAAAAGGACCCCCATGCAAATTGGTATGGTCGGCTAGTACAAAATGGGAGATTCAATTTTTAGACTTTAGGTAAGTTGTTCAGTTGTCCCTAAAATATTTGCAATTGTTTTTTAACATGATGTATACATCACTGTTGAAGAAAAAAATGCTAAACACAACGAGCAGTTTTCAAAAAGGGTTCCAAATGTTCGCAAGACGTACCCAACTCACCGCTGCCTCTCTGTAAACATTGGCATAAAATCGCTGCCTTCCCGAGGGAGACCCTCGATCTCAGTGTTCTTTTTCTTTGAGTGGGACAACGAGTCGTCCAACGATCCGATGAACCCTGGTGTCAGATTCTTTCAACCGGCTGGAACTCAGAACTGTTTAAGTGTGTTCAAGACAAAAAATGTTTAACACAACAAACAGTTTTCAAAAAGCGTTCCAAATGTTCGCAAGACGTACCCGACTCACCACTGCCTCTCTGTAAACATTGGCTTAAAATCGCTGCCTTCCCGAAGGAGACCGTTGATCTCAGTTTTATTTTTCTTTGATTGGGACACCGAGTTGTCCAACGATCCGATGAACACGGGTGTCAAAGTCTTTCTACCGTCTAAACTCTGGTGTCAGAGTCTTTCAACCCCTTACTACATAAAGCAGGCCTCTTACATGGTTGTGTAACGAACGACCGCCGTATAAGTAATCAAACATAACATAGACAGCAACCGAGACTGCCCTCCTATCTGAAGCACGGAACCATCTTGCTTGCAATATCCTAGACAGACTGGAACTCAGAACTGTTCAAGTGTGTTCAAGACAAAAATGTTTAACACAACAAACAGTTTTCAAAAAGCGTTCCAAATGTTCGCAAGACGTTCGGGAGACCGTCGATCTCATTTTGCTTTTTCTTTGAGTGGGACACCGAGTCGGCCACCGATCCTATGAACCCTGGTGTCAAAGTATTTTAACTGCCTACTACAAAAAACAGGCCTCTGACGAAGTTGTGTAACGACCGCTGTGAATCAAATCAAACATATCATAGACAGCAACCGAGACTGACGGCATCCGATCTGAAGCACGGAACCATCTTGCTTGCAATATCCTAAACAGACTGGAAGTTAGAACTGTTCAAGTGTGTTTGACACAAAAATGTTAACACAAAAAACATACAAAAAAGAGTTTTCAAAAATCTTTCTAAATGTTCGCAAGACATACCCAACTCACCGCTGCCTCTCTGTAAACATTGGCATAAAATCGCTGCCTTCCCGAGGGAGAGCCGCGCTCCCATTGAACAGGGCGGAGCCGCTACTCAATTTATTTTTTAAGGCTTTTTCCTTGATTTTCCGCTTACGGTATACAGTGAAGAGATTTTTACGATGATTGCTACATTGGTACAAAATGGGCTTCTTGTTACGTAAACCAGTTTTTGTTAGATCAATTGGACAGCTCCGTATATAGAGTATCTAATATTTGAATGTAATGAGCCTTCTTGTGTGGACGAACGATCGGATTAATCCTGGTCCCAAAGTTTTTCGATGTCTACTGCCATAATAGATTGCTTTGTAAAGACACCGCCGTCTGAAGAATCATAAAAACGCGTATTGGCAGTACAGTGGAACGGGACTGCAGTCTCCGAAATACTGAGCACAACGATTCTGATTTGCGTTACAGGTGTGTAGTATTTTCTATCGAATTCCCTCCTCCACGCACCGTTGTCCTCATGACTGAGGTTTGTGATTCCCCCGATGGGCAGGTAATTTTTCTATAATGATGTTTCTCCATCTTAGCCTATCCTTGGCGTCATGCAGTGCTTCATGCAGCTTGGTGTTCAGTAGAGCGGATTTGGTCCGACCACCTTGTTGGACCGCGATCTCTAGACCGTTTACTATCGAATTTTTCAGTAAGTAATGATCAGCAGTTCAAGGTTATGAATGGCCATCCTTCCGTATCGAATTAATAGGGCCTTTTACCTACAGTGCGGGTGAACCTTAGGAATCTCTAGTATTTTTACATAAAGAATCTCTATACTAGATCCACATCCCTGATGGAACATGTTCGCAGTGTGTTGACACAAGCCTTAAGAACTTTTACTTTGAGGAAGAATGTGTTTTCATTTTCTTAACGAACGTAGCCCGCTGCTCACACGGTATTGGGAACACGAGGTGATTTTTTAAATCGGTACTTATCTGAAGGTTAACTTAAGTCATGACGAACAATTTTAACTGTGGCTACTTGGAAAATAAGGAAAAAAACAGTAGTTAGTTGTTAAGAGGACAACTATATTGTAGAAGGGAAAAAGCTAGTTAAAATTTCCTAAGGCCTATTTATTTAAACCTGAGCGGTGTCAGCTGGGTGCTTGTATAACTATAATTATCTTGTTTGGTACAAAATTACCAATACCAGTTCCTGCACCGGTCACTTGCACTAAGACAAGTACAGTGACTGTACTTACTTACAAACCAAGCAAAGCCACGAACTTAGCAGCTCAAATCTGAACTGGCTTTGTAAAAAGCATGTCCAATGGCAAGTTACATTAAGATTTATATTTACTTAATCATTCACAGATCGGAGTTCTTAAAAACATGTAAAATAGGTCTTTATTTTCTAATCAAACTTGAAAGAGCATAAACCGCTGGGGCAATTCCCCGAATCCACTTCACCAGGATAGATACACATCAAAGAGGTACCGGGGGAATACGAGGATACTCTTGATTACCTTGCTTGCTTCTGTACATTTTTAACCCAAAAAGTTGTAGGCGTTTAAAAAGAAATTGTGACTACTTTCTTACTCACAAATAAATAACTAAGTAGAAGTCGCGGTAGAAGAATTTGTCTACCGCAAGACGGGTACACGCGTGACGCATGTACACATATGGCGATTGCAAGCAACAATTCCACCAATTGATCGACTTTTAACAAAAACTAAACAACTTGTAAATTAAACAATGTTTTTAGGTATAAATATTATTTCTGTAAAGAATTATAAGCACAGAATTACAAATAAATATGTTGTAATAATTTTTGAAGTGACGGCACGACACGGATGACAGATGTAGTCCAAAATGGCGGCAAATTTGAGATTGGCACAGATTAAAATTGGTACGCGGGTCAAATCGTTTCATTTTTTTCAAATACTAGAAATCGAGTTACTTTATGTAGCTACTAGTGAAAGGAAACTTTTTTTAAAGGATGCATATTCATAAAGCAGTTATAACGAACCTACTTTCGATTCTGTATAACGAATATTACGAAATGAGTGTAGATAAAAAAAGCATATATAAATGTTTCCAACATTATAGAAAGATCATAATCGTACTTCAAACCTATACAGTTGTGGCAAAATCAAGACTTATAATATGTATAATTTGGTATCGTTACTATAAACAATTCCTCAAATGGGAATAAAGAGAATCATCGAAATAGATATTTTTTTAAAACGATAAACATTGAAAGACAGTCCTTCGTTGAATGGTTATCCTATACAACGGAATTTAGAATTAAGAGCAAGACAAATTATTTCCATTTCAATATTAATAACACCTTAATTAGCCAGTTAGCACACTAACCCAGTAAATTGTCATTATGCATGCAAACTGCTGGGTAATAGAAGAAAACTACCGGTCGCCCAGTGGGTCGATATTATGGGCTAGTTGTTATTTGAAATAGCCACAACACAACAATCATGTCCTTTTGTAATAGAATTCGTGAGGTGGTTTCAGAAGTACAAAAATATTGGTTATACTGGGTGTAACAAAACAACCAATAAAGCTGAAAGGAGGTCAAGGTACTCATGAAACTGGTCAATTTTCCCCATGGAACATGGGTCGAGAAATGAAAAAAAAAATGGACTTTTAAGATTGATTGGTTGTTTTGTAACACGTTGTACTTACAGTTAGTGTAGTGTAGTACCTACCTACCTACTTAGTAGACGGACTGTCTAGTTCAGTGCAAGATGCTGTGTAGTCAGTGACTACTAGTCACAAGGAACGACGCTTTCTTGGGTTCTCAATTTTCTGCCTCATCCACTAGCCACAAAAAGTTCTGCGATACAGATTTTGAATAATACTGCCGCAAGAACTGCGTTAGGATAGGTACCTACACAAATAGAAAGTAGGTATGCGGAATCTCAAGTAGAAGATATAGTGTTATAGTGTTGGACATCCTCCGGCCAGATGGACATACGACTGAAAGAGTGTGGCTAGCAACTAGATGGCCAAAATAAGAGACCGTGCATTATGGCGTACCTTGGGGGAAGCCTTCGTTTACAGTAGGTCGCTGATGTGATTTTGAGGTACTCCAGGAACTAAGGCCCGTATCTATAACAAGTTTCAGTAAAAGTTGAAGACTGACTGAACCTTCGAATATTTGAATGGTAATCACTACGCTGTTTCTAGGAAAACCTCCCGCTGGGCGCTGCTCAAATTAATTTCATTATAATTACTTCATTCCGCCTACATTTTAATTCATTTATTCAGTGATAATTGTTTTTCAAAAGCAGTCCCAAGTTTAAATCCCCTTATTTGAATGAGCTTAAAATTGCTTGTTTAATCTGAATAAAGTTTCTGCTTGGTTTAGTTTTAGGATTAATAATAAATGGCGGTCTGCTGAGCGGTTATGTTTTACCCTCCCTATTCATTTTTCTTTGGATCAAGGTCCCGGAAAAAACACTTAGAGAAAATTAAATCCACTATAATCAAATATCACCTTGGCCTTTGGTTCCGTGCTTCGGATGAGCACGTTAAGCCGTCGGTCCCGGTTGCTATCTACGATGGCGGTCGTTACACAACCATGTCAGAGGCCTGCTACTTGCAGTAGGCGGTTGAAAAACTCTAACACCAGAGTTCATCGGGTCGTCGTTGAACGATACGATGTCCCACACAAAGAGAGAGAGAGAGAGCTTGGCCTTTGTATAAGACAACAGTTACATGACTTAGCATGACTGCACTGCAGAAATAAATCTAGACAGCTGCATGCGCATATCAACTTACCATTTAAGTTTGACAGCCGATGTGGCGCAGTGGTTAGTATGACTGCCTGCCACGCAGAAGGATCTGGGTTCAATTCCCGGTGGGGTAACTCACAAAGTTGATATTTATCACTTTGTGAATTTGTTTCCAGTCTGGTTAGGACACTGCAGGCTGAACCACCTGATTGTCTAAAAAGCAAGAACGAAGAAAGAGAGATTTAAGTTTATGAATTTCTCAGATAAACAAATGCTCAAAAATTGGAATCAACATGCCTGTGGGCAACTAAATATCAATTTTGTCCGCTCTGTGTGAATCTTATTCAATAAACCTTTTTATTCCAAATAGGATGAGCAGATCAGGTCAACTTTGGGTCGCAAAGCCTCGTAATCTTATTTCTTCTTGATGAAAAAAAGGTGCAGTCATGTTTAATAAGCAGCAAGGGAGGTAGGTTTATTTTAAGGTAATTCAACATCATATAAACCTACCTATTTATAGAATCAACTTATGCTGGTTACCTTAATCATAACAGCCATAACAGTCCAGCAAATTCAGGTAAGGTAGGTAGGTTTATTCTAAGGTAATTCAGCATCAAACTAATCTATCCTATCCTACTTCCTACTAATATTATAAAGGCGGATGTTTGTGTGTGTGTTTGTTACGACATCACGCAAAAACGGCTGATTAGATTGACATGAAACTTTGCAGAAATATAAAAGGGCATCTGGAATAACACATAGGATACTTTTTACCACGGAAAAATGTCTCATTCCCACGGGATCACGCATTTTCCAATATTTTTGAAATAAGTGGCGTGATTGAGCCGATTCGCGTTTTAAAAGTTTTCGGCGAAAACTAACAGCGACATCTCTTGGCGAATAATGCTTTCTTCCCGCGGAATAATAGGTTGCAGCGGGTGAAACCGCTGACGGGCAGCTAGTTAATTTATAGAATCGACTTTCACTGGTTACCATAACCATAACAGCCACAACCTTTCACTGCTGGACATGGGCCTCCCCCTATTGGGGGGTAAAGCCATGCTCCCCACGCTTGGCAGGTGGATTGGCGAGTATTTGCATTTATGAGAATAATGTAGAACTGTGAGCGTATTAAAATCCCAATAAAAATTCTGGAAGATTGTCTACTGTGCTTGCTTACTGTGATACGATACGTATACAGGGTGATTGGAAATTCGATGCATTCCCTGAAGGTGGTTAGAGGGGGGGCCATTTCCAACATATTCTTCCATGGAACCAGGGGTCGGAAATGATTGGTTACAAAATTATTAGGACATTTGATTTTTAAAGAAAATTTCCCGATTTCAACTTTAAAGTCATGCGAAAGCTAGCCAAACCGTTTTACGCATAGTTTTTGACATGATCTCATAGTGAATGAATAGGAGAATCATTTTAGTTACAAGTTTAGTTAGAAATACTCTTCTTTTTTAAAATACAGCGCCAAAACAAGAAAATATTTTGGTGGAAAGGATTTTTCAACATTCATGGTAATCTACTGTAAAAATCACTATGGAATAATCCGTAAAACTTCATAACAGAGTTCTCTGTTTCATTAGCTAACCGAAAGGTACAATAATCTACAATCAAACATGTTTTCATAAAATAATTAGCATTAATGCAAAAAGCGGCGTGCGAAACAAGGCAATTGACTATGGTCGGTCGACGCCAAAGTCAGCAAATGCTGTTTAGACAACTTTTCAAGTATTTTCGTGGTCTAATGGATGGAGCATTCCCCTCAGAGTCTGTGGTTCCAGGTTCGATTCCCGTGAGTTGACCTACAAGGTTGATATTCAACACTTTGTGAATTTTTCCCAGTTTGGTTTAAAAAACGTTGAACCACCTGATTGTCCGTAAGAAAATATCGTGCTCCGGAGGGCATATTAAACCATCGGCCTCGATTGATGTCTAATAAACGCAGACGGTGGTCGTAACACTACCATAGCAGAGGTCTAATACTTGTAGTAGGTGGTTTAAAACCTCCGACAAAGATTTATCATTTCAGTTTTTTAGGCTGTTTAAAGCTCAGGAGCTCCATTTCCAATTGTCGTAATCCTTACCTATTTGGATTACGACAATTCAGAAATGGAGCTCCTGAGCTTTAAACAGCCTAAAAAACTGAAATGATAAATCTTTGTCGGAGTTTTTAAAACCCACCTACTACAAGTATTAGACCTCTGCTATGGTAGTGTTACAACCACCGTCTGCGTTTATTAGACATCAATCGAGGCCGATGGTTTAATATGCCTCCGGAGCACGATTTTCTTACGGACAATCAGGTGGTTCAACGTGATTTTTAAACCAAACTGGGAAAATTCACAAAGTGTTGAATATCAACCTTGTAGGTCAACTCACGGAATCGAACCTGAACCACAGACTCTGAGGGGAATGCTCCATCCATTAGACCACGAAAATACTTGAAAAGTTGTCTAAACAGCATTTGCTGACTTTGGCGTAGTCGACCGACCATAGTCAATTGCCTTGTTTCACGCCGCTTTGCATTAATGCTAATTATTTTATGAAAACATGTTTGATTGTAGATTATTGTACCTTTTGGTTAGCTAATGCAACAGAGAACTCTGTTATGAAGTTTTACGGATTATTCCATAGTGATTTTTACAGTAGATTACCATGAATGTTGAAAAATCCTTTCCACCAAAATATTTTCTTGTTTTGGCGCTGTATTTTAAAAAGAAGAGTATTTCTAACTAAACTTGTAACTAAAATGATTGTCCTATTCATTCACTATGAGATCATGTCAAAAACTATGCATAAAACGGTTTGGCTAGCTTTCATGACTTTAAAGTTGAAATCGGAAATTTTCTTAAAAATCAAAAGTCCTAATAATTTGTAACCAATCATTTCCGACCCCTGGTTCCATGGAAGAATATGTTGGAAATGGCCCCCCCTCTAACCACCTTCAGGGAATGCATCGAATTTCCGATCACCCTGTATACATGACCTTCAAAGGCCAAAGTTACATATTACATTTTGTTAAAAATACATAATTTTGTCCCTCGAGCGAGACAAAACCTAGACAAATACAGACAATTCAGAAATTCTTTGTAAAATCACCAACCCCTTAGTAGTAGGGTAGTCCCTTTTTGTCCCTAGAGGCTGAAATACGTACGACCTAAATACCTAGTACGCAAACCTAATATCTCATACCTAAGTTTTTATGTAGGTAGGTACCCACCACCATCGCCACTCAGATTGCCGCATTGGCCGCACCAACGTGAAGACGTAACATGGGAACAAACCTATACACAGTAAAATTCACGGTCAGCTGACTGACTTTGTATGGGAGGTCGGAAGTTTTTTTTCGTTTCCCACCATTGGCTCCATAGTAAAAGTTGTTCAGTTTCATGGTCTGAGCACGCCTGCAAAGTTTTCGTTACACCGTCCCTTACACCCCGTATTTTGTTAATGTGGATCGCTGAGTCCCAAATTGTTTAAGCCTTACTTAAGGTCAATATTGAGTTATATCGAGGTTATTTTTCATAAACGAAACTGAAGAAAGATTATTTTTTATAAATCGTCTTAAGTAAATAATAATACCAGACAGAAAATCTTCCAATACGACTTGTCTCAGTACGTGTAAGCATCATTATAATATTTCTTTTAGAATAGTGAAAGAAACAAGAGAAAACATCCCGAAAGCTATGTAACGCGCGCGGCAAAAAGATTAATGGCTGCGAAAGAAATAGAAATGTTTTTTGAAAGAGGTTAAAAGATTCCTTGAGAAGGGTGAATGATGATTTGACGCTTTTGTGCAAATAATGTTGATTCTTTTCAGTTATTTTAGCGCGAACAAAGTGTTTGAGTGTCCGTTTCCTCCTTTTGATATTGACGTTTTAAGTTATTTCCCTGTTCAGCTGTGGACTGTTGTTCAAGTCGATTGATGTTGACTGGTCCAGTTACGCTTATAGGTACGCACCTCTGCGACTATACCACAAATTAGGGAAATGGCTAATACTATACTGACCCACTCAGATTTGGGGTAGCTCCCGCTTTATCCATTGAGAATAGCCAATAATGGTAGTAGTGGCACAGTACACGTTTCGCTTTACAGAATAAAGCGTCATGTGGCAAAGTGTATACGGGGTGTAAGGGACGATGTACCATGAAACTGGCCAACTTTTCCCATGGGACGATATGTGGTACACAAAAAAAAAATGTTGACTTCCTATACTAAGTCAGTCAGCTGATCGTGAATTTTTAATGGGAGATCAGATTTTTTTTCTCTTTTACCAACATTGCCTTCATAGTAAAAATGTTCAGTCTCATGGTCTGATCAAGCCTGCAAAGTTTTCGGTACACCGTTCCTTATACCCTGTATTTATATTGGCGACCGTTGCTACTTACCTGTTTTTCCGTGGAAATCGGATCTTTGACCGCAGTAAAAAGTCCAGCTTTTAGCAGGACGTGGCCCATCATTCATTTGTGCTAGCTTTAGGTGTAATCATGCTAAACAGCTATTACTTACTTTCAAGCGTGAATCCTTTACCGTATCTCTAATTAGTAACTTAGATAGGATCCTGGTGGTCTGCATCAGGTACTTCAGATCCTCGATGACCATGTGCCAGCAGAAACGGCCGGTCATGCCGGACAACTTTTACTTTGAAGCTATTAGCGTATTTCTTATAGTTTAGATGGGATGCTGGTGGTCTACATCAGGTACTCCAGACTGTGGGCGATGCTGCAATGGTTATACGAAACGAGAGTATAATTATGAAAAAATCTCACTATTTCCATCAATCAAATCTACTCAATTGGTAGATACTCGTGAAAGCCGGGGCCGGAACGGGACGGAAGATGCTCGAAGTATGAAAGTAATGATGTGCCTGTAATATGTTAACAGACTGCAAGATTGGATCCAACTACATATTTCCATAGAAATACAAAGTAGGAAACTGAGACAGGCGTTACTTCCCATTTCTATATAGGGTGTAAGGGACAGCCCTCCGAATACCGAAAGGGTGCATTCAGACCATGAAACTGAACAACTTCCCATAGAAATAAATTTCAGGAAACGTAAAAATGTTTTTGACTTCCCATAGTAAATGCAATCGGTTGATCGTGATTTTGTATGGGAAGTCGAAATTTTTTTCCCGATTCCTGTTTTTTTTTTCTATAGCATGTTGTTCAATTTCATGATCTGCATGCACACTATCAGTATTCGGAGACCTGTCCCTTACACCCCGTATAATTATTTCTATTGCTGCTTAAAATTGCTTCCTGGAAGAATGCTCCCTTCCCATGTAAAATTGGGACAAACGCTATGTCGCAAAAATAGTCTGCATTTTCATTTTTCGTCTCATGCTCCATGGGGAAAGTTGTTCAGTTTCATGAGTACCTTGACCTCCTTTCAGCTTGTTATACCCTTTCTGTAACTCCCTGTATAGGCCTGCATTTGTATGCTATCTCACCTGTTGATAAGTTATGTTATGTATGATGCAGACGAAGTTGGAGCATTTGCCTCCGTCTACCTTCTTATCACACAAGCGCTTTGGGAGCGGATGTGGAGTGGAGGTGAATACGCAGCGAATATGTTGCGGACGCGCGGCGGATGCCGATCCACCAGAGCTGTGCGAGGTAGCGAGGCGGTGAGCGAGGAAAAAATCCACCAATAGAATCACTTCATTTTCCTAGCCTCGCTTAGCTCAGCTCTGGTGGAATAGGGTTGAGCGAAGCGAGGCCATTCTACATACAAAACAAGCGAGAAATGTGTGCGAGGAATGTGTTGCGAGGAATGTGTAGCGAGGAATGTGTTGCGAGGAATGCGTTCCGAGAAATGTGCTGCGAGGTTTCCACTACATCGCATTCCCCCCCGCTCACACATTTCACAGCTTCGCAACGCATCCTCGCTCCGCACATTAATGCGCATTTTCACAGCTCCGCTACGCATCCTCGTACGGCACATTTTACTCGCACAGCTTTGGTGGAAACCCCTACACATTTCCACAGCACAGCTACGCATCCTCGTACGACACATTTTCCTCGCACAGCTCTGGTGGATTCTCACCCTAACACTAAAACGTTGCAAATACGTCACGCGTCCGCAACAAATTTTATGCGCATCCACCTTTGAGGAGGCTCGTTGGAGAATATTTTCCAAAACGATAGCACAAACAAAGTGTAAAGCGAACTCATGTGGTGGCAATTAGTTCCCATTCATCACTAGTGGCAACTAGGTTTTTTTTTTTCATCCAATTCGCCACTAGTGGCGATTAAAGTAGTGCCCAATGGGAACAAAGGAACAAAGGGAATAGAGGGACATTTCTTGCTTGAGTGTACCTGCGCGCCTTTCATTTTGTGATTTCTATGTTATCCTAAGCTTCATCTATAACTCTTAATAGCTGATGGTTTTGTAAGTGTATAAACAATAAATAAAATAAGATGTAAAAGCTTTGATGGAGGTTTTTTTAATATGCAAGAAAATGTTAACAATAGGGTAACACAACATTGATGTTTCAAACAAGTTTATAAAAACAATTTGATTACTATAAAATTACAAGCAAATTAAACTATCGATGATCAAAACGCGCTTTGTTTCCATTTTTGTAGATAATTCACTATTTATTATTGGCCGTCTTTCTTGTTGGATTTGTTTTCAGCCTGCTGTTCGTTGGCGCTGTGGCAGGGACATGGGAATGGACAGGGGACTCCTTGAGCACACATGGGGCCTCCGCACGGCCCCCACGAGCCGCACATCCCTCCTTGCATCCCTCCAGGCATGCCCTGCATTCCTCCGGGCATCCCTCCTTGAGGCATACCAGGGCAGCCTCCGGCCATACATCCCGGCATAGTGCACTGCATGCCTGGGGGCATTCCTGGCATTCCTGGCATTCCTTGACCCATGTTTCCGGACATCATCCCGGGTGGCACGGCGCAGGCTCCGCAGGCTCCAAACGGCGTGCACGCCCCGGGCGCTTGCGCTCCGCAGCAAGGACACTGCATATTGGGCATGTTCTGCATGTTGCCCATGTTGCCCATGTTGCCCATGCAGCCAGGGGAGCCCGGCATCGGGGGGGCGCAGCACCCGCCCATGCCCATGGCGCACGGGTTGCCGCTCTGCATGAAGCCGGGAGGGGGGCAGCCGCCGGGCCACGGGCAGTTGCACGGCCCCATCGGCATCGGCATCTGCTCCTGGTACTCCTGGTCCGGACGTTTCTTGCAGCCGCGGGTGACATGCAGATCCACTTGAGACTTTGAACGCTGTAGAACACTCGCGTTTTCGGTGGGTGTCTTGGTGCTGAGGGTGGAACACGAGGCACTTCTCTGGAGTGACAGACATGGTTTCTTCAGTTTTTCACATCGGATTTCCTTCGCAACCATCCGAGGCCAGCTGAAGATGGGCTTCAGGCGCTGAGTGGAAAAATCTCTGCTTGTCACATTGCAACTCACGGTCTTGAAAACTGGAACTTTTTTCGTCCAAAAAGCAATATTTCGCCCTTTCATGCATTTTAGTACCGGCGCGTTCCTGGATACCACTAATTTAGACAAAGGTAAAGCCATATTTACTAGAATTTATAAGTTGTAAAAAAATATTTATTTGTAAAATTTCACTTGAACATTTTTCGGCACGGATTTTGTAAAAAACAAAATTGACAAGTGATTGAAAAAATCAAGCTTCGAAATATGAAAATTCTAGCAGATGTGGGTGCAAGTTTTTTTTGTAATATTCAGCCAGTAAAACAGCCAAAAAGGTTTTATCTCCCATTTTCACATTTAATATTAGTTTGTTACGGACAATGAATTATATGTAGGATAGCAAGTGTTAGATTGTATTTCAGCTTCTAACCTAACGCTTGCTCGCTTAGCCTTCTCCTGTCATATCATGAGACACCGTGTCCACAAACGACCCGATGAATATTGTCACAGTCATGGTATAATAAGACCATGTTTTGAAACCGCAAGCTACTCCTAGCAGGTATCTTTATGTGATTTTATTTATCGACTACCGCCAGCTAAGTAAGTAAATCAATCATATACAGCAACCGGAACCGAAGGCGTAACGTACCTTGCAAAGCACGGTACCATCTTTTTTTTCGGGTATCAAACCAGGGGGACATCCTGATCTAACATCAATGGCGACCACAGAGACTGCCTAATGCAATCCGACAAAAAATCCTTGAATTACTATGGTATTGCAGACATGTAAGTACGTTTTGAGTAATTTATTATCCAATACATACATTATATCACGCCTTTATTCCTTACGAAGCAGGCACAGCGTAAACGGCTGTAAAAATCGGCCATTTCCACCACGTTTTAGCTTGAAAGTCATTCAGAAGACTATGTACCACAATTGTAACTTCACCGCCAGACACAGTACCTCACGGCGTATACATTTTACTATCCCTTTACTTGTAAACCTCTGAAATGGTTCTCTAACGACAGCCATCAAAGTAGCAATTTTGAATTTGGGCCTAGCCCGCCAGTCGCATAAAATATGCAAGCAGATTCATTACAATAGTTGTAGGTATATCTTAGCGGCACGGTGATGCCCCCGCCAAGACGAGCCAAGCCGAATATGAACTTTGAGTTCCTGGATCTACCTTTTAATAATTCTACATACATACATAAATCACGCCTTTATCCCTTGCGGGGTAGGCAGAGCGTCTCTTTTTTTAAAATTCAGTTTGGTAAAACCTAGAACGTAGATTCAAAACCTTGGCTCTACTTTTCACAGGAAAGCTTTGATGCTTTCGTCTTGGCAACATTTTGCCTACGTAAATATATTTTGGTGAGATCTATTATTTTTACTCGAGTTGAAGTATAATGTTTGAGTTATACTCAGTTTACGTTTCGTTGAAGGCGCTCAGGCACTCAGGCGCTCAACGAGTGTTTGGAAATACTTACAGCGTGAACCGGAGCGTAAGTGGCGGTGACGTCACAGTGCCGGCTGAGAGCTGATTGCTGTTCGCGAGCACCTGGTCACTGACAAGTGCTGTGTATGGTGCGTGGCAGAAACTCTAGGCATTTTATTCTACATACATACCTAAATCACGCCTCTATCCGTTGCATGGTAGGCAGAGCGTTAATGACCGTAAAAATACTGTAATTATCGCCAGATAAAATATTTCCTTTTTAGAAAAATCTTGTGTTACTAAAATGACAGGTTGTCAGCCCGTCGCCCAAAATTGTGATACACCATCATAATTATACAACCATCGAGCTCACACTCACAGATCACAGATGACGTCACAGTGTCGGCTGAGAGCTGATTGCTGTTCGAGAGCACCTGGTCACTGACAAGTGCTGTGTATGGTGCATGTCAGACACTCAAGGCATATTATACTTCTTGTTTTAATGACATTTGGTTTAGTCCAGGGCCCCAAGTCATATAACATAACATAAGGTCTATTTTTCTTAGTTGATATGTTTTCTAGTATGGGTTTGACAGCTGTCAAATATGGCATATTCAGGTGACCGTACTATAGTTCATGTTTCTTTGAATGCGCTCAGGCGCTCTTCTGGATCAACGAGTGTTTGAGAACGCTTACAGCGTGAACCGGAGCGTAGGTGGCGATGACGTCACAGTGTCGGCTGAGAGCTGATTGCTGTTCGAGAGCACCTGGTCACTGACAAGTGCTGTGTATGGTACGCGTTATGAACTCTTGGCATATTTATAGTTCTTTTTTCAATGATATTTCGTAGAGTCCAGATCACGTTAAAAAAGCTTGGCTCATCTGTTCTCATAGTAAGCCATGTGTGTCTTGGCGACACTTAACACTTTTTTTTATGTGATTTATCATTTTATCTAAGCTGTGCATTGTTTAATAACATACTTATAGTAAGGTCATTCGAATAAGCCATATTTGACAGCAGTCAAAATCATGTTCATGCTATGATATAAGGCCTATTTTATTTTGTTGACATGTTTCCTAATATGGGTTTGACAGCTGTCAAATATAGCCTATTTGAATTACCGTACAACAGTTCATGTTTAGTGAAAGTTTTTTAGTCGCTGTATTAAATCAACGAGTGGCGATGACGTCACAGTGTCGGCTGAGAGCTGATTGCTGTTCGAGAGCACCTGGTCACTGACAAGTGCTGTGTGTGGTGCGTGCCAGAAACTCTAGGCATTTTATTTTGCATACATACCTAAATCACGCCTATATCGCTGGCGGGGTAGGCAGAGCGTTAACGATCTGAAAAATACGGTCGTTATCGCCAGATCAAATATTTTCTTTTTTTAGAAAAATCTTGTGTTACTAAAATGACAGGTTGTCAGCCCGTCGCCTAAAATTGTTATACACCATCATATAAAACCATCGAGTTCACACTCACAGATCACAGATGACGTCACAGTGTCGGCTGAGAGCTGATTGCTGTTCGAGAGCACCTGGTCACTGACAAGTGCTGTGTGTGGTGCGTGGCAGACACTATAGGTATTTTATTCTAGTTTTAATGAAAGGATTAGCTAACCTTGGGCGTGTAAATTCAAAGGCTTGGATCTACTTTTTACAGGCGTATAATGTTGCCAACATTTTACATTAAAATGTTTTTTTTATTATTTTCATTTTTCACATCGCTCATCCGCAGGAACAACGGCACAAATGACATAAACCACATTTTACAGGAGAGCGTTTTAAAGTTACAATTTTTTTTAATATCGAATACCGACTATGTATTGCAAATTTCGGTGTCGTAATGCGGTTTATATCACTCTCCTAATGTTAAACTATTTATAAATACTATAATCATGCGTCCAAAGAATCTTAAATGTCCAAAATTAACGTAAAACCATGGTGACAACCTGCAATTGTGCCATTTTACTACTAGAATTTTTCTTTTTGTGTAGTTGTGACAGCCTGGACGTTTGAAAGGGTAATGAAAATCTGTCAATATAACCCACCCATGACGCCCATGAATCGATCTGCTCCCAAACTGGAGCCACCACTACGTCGAGCTAAAGAAGGAGCTTGGTCGTGTGCAAAACGTGCGCCCCACAGGGTTCCAATGCCTGGTGCAAGGCGAATAGGAATTCCGCGTTTACCAGCGCTACCATACTGCGCTGGAAGGCTCCGGAACCAGAATATCCTGTTGTTCGCCTTCGCAACGCACTTCCGAAAGAGCGGCCAGTCAAGGTCGCGATTAGAGACCTCCCCGTGGACACAGACCCGGAGGGCGTTCAGAAGGAGCTGACCACCCTGGGCTACGAGGTGGACGCCCAGGGTGTATCTGCTTCGCCTAGCTCATCCGCACGCCAAATCTCATCCCGGGCATCTACAACGTCATAGAGCTGTGTGACGCCCGGCGTGAAGATCGAGGGATGGCGTAGAATACAAGGAATCCCACAGAGCCATCGATGCCAGAAATTCCGGCACAGCAACAAACACTGCCAGTGCTAGCTAACGTGCGTGATCTGCGGCGGCGAGCATCCCGCCCGGAAATGCAGAAGACATCGTGAAGAGCCGGCCACATGCGCAAACTGTGGCGGCTCGCACTCGGCCAACAGTCTCGATTGCCCCGTACGGGGCACAGCGCCTCTTACGAAGCCCGTCGAACTGAAGAGGACAGAGGCGGCACCGTAAGGGGAAACCAACGCGGCTGGATCCCTTATGGCGGCTGCCAACGGCCCCTCTGGAACTACATCGACGAAGAAGACAAGAGAGCTTACGAGCAGCCGTCCTAGAAGAGAACAGAAAGGTCCTGAACAGTGCAATCAGGACCCCTCGGGGCAGACGCGACCTTTATCGTCCACAAGAGCCTCCAGCGCCTGATCCCGTTATACGGCGGGGTGATGGCCACCAGGGGCGAGCTGGAGGCTCTACGACCCAGATAGACTGCACAGGGTGGTGCTGTCCAGCCCAGCCTCACGTAATCATCAGCTTTCCACATCCACTACTCCACGTGGGCACACTCCCAAAGATGCCCGGCTACCGCCGCTTTCTGGATATGACCGCTGCCTCGGGACCCCCTCGCGAGGAGGATGAGGCAGCCATACACCGGACGTGACTCATTAGATGTAATGAGCCGCCGCTGGCTGACGGGCACTAGCTGGGCCTCCCCCAATTGGGAATCACCCGGCTGGTACTCTTAAAATTATTGTGAATTTGGGGTAAGACCGACAGATCCCATTTAAAATTAATAAGAGTTTTGGTGAAACAATGGCACAAAACAATTATGCCGATACCCCACCTAAAATTTATTAAATTTTTGGTGAAACAATGGCACAAAGAACAATTGGGCACAAAAATTTCACTGAATTTTATGTCACAATTACCTAAGTGCCGATCTGGCTCCTGAACACGGTGCGCACTCCGCGGGGCTTCCCGCATAACTGGTGATGTGACATTTTACCTCCCAAGATGGCCGAAATTTTGCATCAAAGCGACATCGGCACAGTGCCATCTAGCGGTAACTACTGGAAATACAAAAGTGCCGTCTTTGCAGCAAATGTATTTATACTCAAGGGTACTTATGCCATCAAAAACTCGATTTTGGAAAAAATGCAATTGTGCCGTTGTTCCTGCGGATGAGCGACATGTTGTACATTTATAAGCAGTATGATGTTGCACTTACGCTTATTTTATCGATGTTTATTCCTGAGTCGATTTTTAGGACACCCATAAATGGGGTGATGCTATTCTAAAGCGGCATAACACGGCATTATCAGCATCTGCGTTTGGCGATGACGTCACAGTGTCGGCTGAGAGCTGATTGCTGTTCGAGAGCACCTGGTCACTGACAAGTGCTGTGTGTGGTGCATGTCAGACACTCAAGGTATTTTATTACAGTTTTAACGAAACTCGGATACTTAGCCTTGTGAGTATAAATTCAAAAGCATGGATCGAGCACCAAGTCGAGCTGAAAGCGGCACGGCCGTACCATACTTTTCTCGAACCAGTTCAGGCCATTTTCGACCCCCCCATAACTCCCTTGTCGATAAGTTTAGAATATTATTTACATGGTAGGCCTGCTACTTGTAGTAGGCGGTTGAAAAACTCTGACACCAGGGTTCATCGGGTCGTTGAACGACTCAGTGTCCCAGACGAAAAGAGAGATGGTAAGTCATATCATATGTGTCTTGGCGATATTTAGGTAAAACAATATTTAATTTTTGGTGAGATTTGTTATTTTACATAAGTTGTACATATTTTAATAATATTCTTATAGTACGGTCATTCGAATAGGTCATTTTTGACAGCTGTCAAAATCATGTTAATGTTATGACAGCAGGTTTATTGTTCTTTGTTGACATGTTTCCTAATCTGTGTTTGACAGCTGTCAAATATGACTAATTTGAATGAATGTTCATGTTTAGAGTGTTTGAAACATTTGAAAACCCGTCTGTGAACCGGAGCGTAGGTGGCGATGACGTCACAGTGTCGGCTAAGAGCTGATTGCTGTTTGAGAGCACCTGGTCACTGACAAGTGCTGTGTATGGCGCGTGGCAGAAACTATAGGCATTTTATTCTACATACATAACTAAATCATGCCTCTATCCCTTGCATGGTAGGCAGAGCGTTAATGACCGAAAAAATACTGTAATTATCGCCAGATCAAATATTTGTTTTTTTTTTTAGAAAAATCTTGTGTTACTAAAATGACAGGTTGTCAGCCCGTCGCCTAAAATTGTTATACACCATCATATAAAACCATCGAGTTCACACTCACAGATCACAGATGACGTCACAGTGTCGGCTGAGAGCTGATTGCTGTTCGAGAGCACCTGGTCACTGACAAGTGATGTGTATGGTGCGTGGCAGACACTGTAGGCATTTTATTCTACATAGGTACCTAAATCACGCCTCTATCCTTTGCAGGGTAGGCAGAGCGTTTACAATCCAAAAATTACGGTCACTATCGCCAGATGAGACAAATTTTGCTTTTGCAGAAAAATCTTGTGTCACTAAAATGACAGATTGTCAGCCCGTCGCCTAAAATTGTGATACACCATCATATAAAACCATCGAGCTCACACTCACAGATCACAGATGACGTCACAGTGTCGGCTGAGAGCTGATTGCTGTTCGAGAGCACCTGGTCACTGACAAGTGCTGTGTGTGGTGCATGCATACATACCTGAATCACGCCTCTATCCCTTACGGGGCAGACGGAGCGTTAACGATCGGAAAAATACGGTCGCTATCACCAGATCTGACAAATATTAGCTTTTTCAGACAAATCTTGTGTTACTTAAATGACAGGTTGTCAGCTCGTCATCGAAACTTGTAATACGCTCGACGAGTGTTTGAAAACGCTTACAGCGTGAACCGGAGCGTAGGTGGCGATGACGTCACAGTGTCGGCTGAGAGCTGATTGCTGTTCGAGAGCACCTGGTCACTGCCAAGTGCTGTGTATGGCGCGTGCCAGAAACTCTTGGCATTTTACTCTATTTTTTATGAAATTTGTGACAGTTGCGTAAAGATTCAATAGGCCATATTTGACAGCTGTCAAACCCATACTAGGAAACATGTCAACAAAAAAAATAGACCTTATAATAATATTTATTACCTCAGTTTTTGTTTCGTAATAGAAGCTCAGGCACTCTACTGTATCAACGAATGTTTGAAAACGCTCACAGCGTGAACCGGAGCGTAGGTGGCGATGACGTCACAGTGTCGGCTGAGAGCTGATTGCTGTTCGAGAGCACCTGGTCACTGACAAGTGCTGTGTATGGTGCGTGGCAGAAACTAAAAGCATTTTACTCTATTCTTTATGAAATTTGTGACAGCTGCGTGAAGATTCAATAGGCCATATTTGACAGCTGTCAAACCCATACTAGGAAACATGTCAACAAAGAAAAATAGACCTTAATATCCTAGCATTAACATGATTTCGACAGCTGTCATACAGGGCCTATTCGAATGACGGCACTGAAGCTCTTATTTTCTCAGTGTTAGCCATGCTCTTGTCTTGGTAACTTTTTACAAAAATGTTTTAAGTAGATAGTACATTTATTATGCTTCGGTAAAACTCAGTTTACGTTTCGTTGTAGGCACTTAGGCGCTCTACTGGATCAACGTGTGTTTGAGAACGCTTACAGCGTGAACCGGAGCGTAGGTGGCGATGACGTCACAGTGTCGGCTGAGAGCTGATTGCTGTTCGAGAGCACCTGGTCACTGACAAGTGCTGTGTGTGGTGCGTGGCAGAAACTATAGGCATTTTATTCTAGTTTTATGAAATACGGATCACTTAAGCCTAGAGAATGTTATTTTAAGAACTTGGAATTTCTTTTCATAGGGAAAGCCATATTCTCTCGTCTTGGCGACATTTTACATGGAAATGATCTATAATTTTACATAAGTTGTAAGTAAGTAAGTAAATAAAAACACTTTGTTACACTTTCAAAACACAATAATATAACATGGACACTTAAGGCCAAACGTCAGACTAGTGGCGCCCCCAATCAGGAAAAAAATCCCTGGCTGAACACGCTGGTCATCTGGAGCCCAATTTATGAATTGCCGACAATAACTAACCACAAAGAATAAATAAATCTAATAAAATGTATAAAAATAGGTACCCATGAGTTATGTAAGCCGAAATTGCTAAAAGTGGCCACTTTTAGCAATTTCGGCTTACATAACTAAAGTGCACAGTTTTTACAAGGTTTTACTGATTCTAAAAATTCTTTGTTGTTAGTTATTGTCGGTAATTCATAATGTGGTTTCGCAATCACTTGCGTATTCAGTCAGTGATTTTTTTTCACTGAGTGGCGCTAGTGTCGCTAACGTAACTAGAACAGGCATAACGGTGGTCCTATTGCTAGAAGTAATCTCTACTAGACAATGGGTGACATTCTTTTTTATTTACCTTTGCAAATAACTATGTTTGAAAACGCTTACAGCGTGAGCCGACAAGTGCTGTGTATGGTGCGTGGTAGAAACTCTAGGCATTTCATTCTACATACAATCCTAAATCACGCAGAGCATCAATGATCGGAGAAATACGGTCGTTACCGCCAGATCAAATATTTCCTTTTTTAGAAAAATCTTGTGTCACTAAAATGACAGGTTGTCAGCCCGTCGCCTAAAATTGTGATACACCATCATATTAAACCATCAGCTCTTTATTCGTCTCTTACGATAACCATGAGAAGGAAATAGGGTGGTGCTACGATGACGTCACAGTGTCGGCTGAGAGCTGATTGCTGTAAATTGGGGTGATGCTATTCTAAAGCGGCATCACACGGCATTACCGGCATCTACGTGTGGCGATGACGTCACAGTGTCGGCTGAGAGCTGATTGCTGTTCGAGAGCACCTGGTCACTGACAAGTGCTGTGTATGGTGCGTGGCAGAAACTATAGGCATTTTATTCTACATAGATACCTAAATCACGCCTCTATCCTTTGCAGGGTAGGCAGAGCGTTTACAATCCAAAAATTACGGTCACTAACGCCAGATGAGACAAATTTTGCTTTTGCAGAAAAATCTTGTGTTATTAAAATGACAGGTTGTCAGCCCGTCGCCTAAAATTGTTATACACCATCATATAAAACCATCGAGTTCACACTCACAGATCACAGATGACGTCACAGTGTCGGCTGAGAGCTGATTGCTGTTCGAGAGCACCTGGTCACTGACAAGTGCTGTGTATGGTGCGTGGCAGTAACTATAGGCATTTTACTCTATTTTTTATGAAAATTGTGACAGCTGCGTTAAGATTCATAAGACTATAGTACGGCCAGTCGAATAGGCCATATTTGACAGCTGTCAAACCTATACTAGGAAACATGTCAATAAAAAAACATAGACCTTATGTCATAGCATTAACATAATTTTAACAGCTGTCAAATAAGGCCTAGTAGAATGACGGTACTATAGCTCTTGTTTTCTCAGTGTTGGCCATGCTCTTATCTTGGAGAAATTTTACAAAAATGTTTATTAGGTTTATAAGTAAAACTTCGTTTACGTTCCGTTGGAGGCGCTAAGGCGCTCTACTGGATCATCGAGTGTTTGAGAACGCTTACAGCGTGAACCGGAGCGTAGGTGGCGATGACGTCACAGTGTCGGCTGAGAGCTGATTGCTGTTCGAGAGCACCTGGTCACTGCCAAGTGCTGTGTATGGTGTATGTCAGACACTCAAGGCATATTATACTTCAATGACATTTGGTTGAGTCCAGGTCACGTAAATTTAAAAGCTTTGATCTACTTTTTACAGGATAAGTTAAATCATAATGTGTCTTGGCGATATTTATCACAATAATGTTTTTGGAGTGATCTATTATTTTACCCAAGCTTACTGTATTTTACTTAGTTGATTTTTACGACACCCGTAATTGGGGTGATGCTATTCTAAAGCGGCATCACACGGCATTATCGATCCACGTTTGGCGATGACGTCACAGTGTCGGCTGAGAGCTGATTGCTGTTCGAGAGCACCTGGTCACCGACAAGTGCTGTGTATGGTGCGTGGCAGAAACTATAGGCATTTTATTCTACATACATTCTTAATCACGCCTCTATTATTTGTGGGGTAGGCAGAGTGTTAGGGATGAGGAAGGGTGCGGTCGCTAGTGCCACATCTGACAAATATTTATTCCTTCGATGCTTATTCTTTAGTCGCTATATACGACACCAATAATTAGGGTGATGCTATTCTAAAGCGGCATCACACGGTGTTTGATTCCGAAGCTGATCTTAGCGCAGTGGAAGCAAATTAAAGTTATCTTAAAATCTAAAACTAAATGGTCGATCAGCCTCGGAACAACATTTGACTACGATTCGTAGTGCTCTTTACTATAGCTAAATAAAATAAATTTAATGAGAGAATTTTGTTCCGGAAAGTTTCCGGCCGAGAAATTCTTGTTTCCAAAATCTACTTAAACAGGGCCCAGCAACGAATTGCTTACCGAGCAAACGATGATGCCGTTTCTTTGTGAGTTTAAGTATGACAGGAATCAGGTATTCAGGATATTTTAGGAGCGCAGGAATAGGGAATAACCTAAACTCACAGCGCTGGAACATCCGCTCGTTCTAGAACTCCTTTCCTCCAATTTGCACTACAGTTCACAGTTCGACATCACATAATGTTTTTTAACACAAAATAACTAAAAGATTTCTCCGAATGAGAAATCGGCCCCGTTAACCTCCAATCATTTATAATTAAAATACGTAGCTATCGGCAGCCACGACGACGACGAGCGACGACTCAAAGTGAGGTTATGTTACCGGCGACCACGTTGGCCTCAATCAAAAAGCCGAAACCAAAATTCACTTGGTTCACTTCCCCACCGCACAGGGAAGCCATGGCTTGTGGCAAATAGCACACGAGAAAACCGCCAAAACACCTTAATTTTACACCACTTAAAACTAAAATTCGCTTCAACAACGCTAGCGTAAAGATGACAGACGGGGCGGACCGAAAAGTGTTGCCAGCACCGTCCGCTCAAAAAGATACGAAACCGTTTTTGATACGAAACTAAACACACGGTATATTCTAAACCAGCATCAAATGGCACTATCGATCTATGTTTGGCGATGACGTCACAGTGTCGGCTGAGAGCTGATTGCTGTTCGAGAGCACCTGGTCACTGACAAGTGCTGTGTGTGGTGCGTGGCAGAAACCACAGTACGGTCGTTTGAATAGGCCATATTTGACATCAAACCCTTACAAGAGGACATGTCAACAAAGAAAAATAGACCATTTGTCATAAAATTAACATTATTTTGACAGTTGTCAAATACGGCCTGTTCGAACGACAGTCCTATAGGCATATACTTCGAAATATATACCTAATTCACATCTATATCTCTTTTAGGGTAAGCAAAGCGATAATAACCGGTAAAATACAGTCGATATCGCCACAGCTAACAAATATTTCGGGGCTTATTAAAAAAATCGTGTAATACTAAAGTGACAGGTTGCCAGTCCGTTGACTAAATGTTACGTTTCGTTGAAGGCGCTCAGGTACTCAGGCGCTGAACGAGTGTTTGGAAACGCTTACAGCGTGAACCGGAGCGTAGGTGGCGATGACGTCACAGGGTCGGCTGAGGATTATACATTGGGGTGATGCTATTCAAAAGCGGCATCACATTGCATTACCGATCTACGTTTAGCGATGACGTCACAGTGTCGGCTGAGAGCTGATTGCTGTTCGAGAGCACCTGGTCACTGACAAGTGCTGTGTATGGTGCGTGGCAGACACTCTAGGTATTTTATTCTACATACATACTAAAATCACGCCTCCATCTTTTGCAGGGTAGGCAGAGCGTTAAGGATCGGAAAAATACGGTCGTTATCGTCAGATCAAATTGTTCCTTTTTTAGAAAAATCTTGTGTCACTAAAATGACAGGTTGTCAGTTCGTCACCTAAAATTATGATACACCATCATATTAAACCATCTAGTTCCGTAGTGGGATCGTACTACAAAACCAGGAGAAGAAAATGGGGTGGTGCTACGATGACGTCACAGTGTCGCCTGAGAGCTGATTACTGTAAATTAGGGTGATGCTATTCTAAAGCAACATCACACGGCATTACCGTTATCTACGTTTGGCGATGACGTCACAGTGTCGGCTGAGAGCTGATTGCTGTTCGAGAGCACCTGGTCACTGCCAAGTGCTGTGTATGGTGCGTGGCAGTAACTATAGGCATTTTACTCTATTCTTTATGAAAATTGTGACAGCTGCGTTAAGATTCATAAGACTATAGTACGGCCAGTCGAATAGGCCATATTTGACAGCTGTCAAACCTATACTAGGAAACATGTCAATAAAAAAACATAGACCTTATGTCATAGCATTAACATAATTTTAACAGCTGTCAAATAAGGCCTAGTAGAATGACGGTACTATAGCTCTTGTTTTCTCAGTGTCGGCCATGCTCTTATCTTGGCGAAATTTTACAAAAATGTTTATAAGGTTTAAGTAAAACTTCGTTTACGTTCCGTTGAAGGCGCTCAGGCGCTCTACTGGATCAACGAGTGTTTGAAAACGCTAACAGCGCGAACCGGAGCGTAGGTGGCGATGACGTCACAGTGTCGGCTGAGAGCTGATTGCTGTTCGAGAGCACCTGGTCACTGACAAGTGCTGTGTATGGTGCGTGGCAGACACTCTAGGTAATATTATTCTACAAACATACCTAAATCAGGCCTCGATCCCTTAAGGGGTAGGCAGAGAATCAATGATCGGAGAAATACGGTCGTTATCGCCAGATCAAATATGTCCTTTCTAGAAAAATCTTGTGACACTAAAATTACAGGTTGTCAGCCCGTGACAGCTGTCAAATACGGTCACTCGAATAGACCATATTTGACAGCTGTCAAACCCATACTAGGGAACACGTCAACAAAGAAAAATAGACCACATGTCATGGCACGGTTTTAACAGCTGTCAAATATGGCCTATTCGAATGACGGTACTAAAGCTCTTATTTTTTCAGTGCTAGCCATGCTCTTGTCTTGGACACATTTTACAAACATGTTTTGAGTGAATAGTACATTTATTACATTTTAGTAAAACTCAGTTTACATTACGTTCAAGGCGCTCTACTATATCAACGAGTGTTTGAAAACGCTTACAGCGTGAACCGGAGCGTAGGTGGCGATGACGTCACAGTGTCGGCTGAGAGCTGATTGCTGTTCGAGAGCACCTGGTCACTGACAAGTGCTGTGTATGGTGCGTGGCAGACACTCTTGGCATTTTGTTCTACATACATACCTAAATCACGCCTCTATCCGTTGCATGGTAGGCAGAGCGTTAATGACCGTAAAAATACTGTAATTATCGCCAGATAAAATATTTCCTTTTTAGAAAAATCTTGTGTTACTAAAATGACAGGTTGTCAGCCCGTCGCCTAAAATTGTGATACACCATCATAATTATACAACCATCGAGCTCACACTCACAGATCACAGATGACGTCACAGTGTCGGCTGAGAGCTGATTGCTGTTCGAGAGCACCTGGTCACTGACAAGTGCTGTGTATGGTGCATGTCAGACACTCAAGGCATATTATACTTCTTGTTTTAATGACATTTGGTTTAGTCCAGGGCCCCAAGTCATATAACATAACATAAGGTCTATTTTTCTTAGTTGATATGTTTTCTAGTATGGGTTTGACAGCTGTCAAATATGGCATATTCAGGTGACCGTACTATAGTTCATGTTTCTTTGAATGCGCTCAGGCGCTCTTCTGGATCAACGAGTGTTTGAGAACGCTTACAGCGTGAACCGGAGCGTAGGTGGCGATGACGTCACAGTGTCGGCTGAGAGCTGATTGCTGTTCGAGAGCACCTGGTCACTGACAAGTGCTGTGTATGGTGCGTGGCAGAAACTCTAGGCATTTTATTCTGTACATACATACCTTATTTACGCCTTTATTCCTTGCGGGGTAGGCAGAGCGTTAACGGTCGGAAAAATACGGTCGTTATCGCCACAAATTAATAACGAGTTTTCAAAAAATTGTGTATAACTAAAGTGACAGATTGTCAGCCCTTCGCCTAAAATTATGATACACCATCATATAAAACCATCGGCTCCCTTAGTTGGCTCTTACGATAACCATGAGAAGAAAATGGGGTGATGCTATTCTAAAGCGGCATCACACGGCATTACTGATCTACGTTTGGCGATGACGTCACAGTTCCGGCTGAGAGCTGATTGCTGTAGATTGGGGTGATGCTATTCTAAAGCGGCATCACACGGTATTACCGGCATCTACGTTTGGCGATGACGTCACAGTGTCAGCTGAGAGCTGATTGCTGTAAATTGGGGTGATGCTATTCTAAAGCGGCATCACACGGCATTACTGATCTACGTTTGGCGATGACGTCACAGTTCCGGCTGAGAGCTGATTGCTGTAAATTGGGGTGATGCTATTCTAAAGCGGCATCACACGGCATTACCGGCATTTACGTGTGGCGATGACGTCACAGTGTCGGCTAAGAGCTGATTGCTGTAAATTGGGGTGATGCTATTCTAAAGCGGCATCACACGGCATTACCGGCATCTCCGTTTGGCGATGACGTCACAGTGTCGGCTAAGAGCTGATTGCTGTAAATTGGGGTGATGCTATTCTAAAGCGGCATCACACGGCATTACCGGCATCTACGTGTGGCGATGACGTCACAGTGTCGGCTAAGAGCTGATTGCTGTAAATTGGGGTGATGCTATTCTAAAGCGGCATCACTCGGCATTACCGGCATCTATTATCGTCATCATTATCGTCATCATATTGTCTGTGGAGATTTCAATATAAACTTATTAGAAAATGTTGCTTTTAGAAGTCGTTTTATCAGTTTGTTTAAGTCGTTTAATCTAGACAACATATTTAAAGAACCTACTCGAATAACTGCAACCACAGCTTCTTGTTTAGACAATATCTACTGTGATTGTGTCTATTCAGACCAGGAAATCGTAAATTGTTGTAAATCAGACCACAATGGGCAATCCGTGCTCTTTCCATGTCGTCCTAAAGATGAAAAGATTGTCATTAGTAAAAGAATTATAAGCTCCAACCAAGTAGACAAATTCCATACTGCACTATCAGAAAAACTACCGGTTCTAGACTATGATACTAATAATCCAAATAACTTTTATTCAAAGCTTTTTATAACGATACGTGATGAATTTGAAGCCAAATTCAAGGTAAAGAAATTAACAATTAATCCTAAATTTAAATTCAGTGACTGGGCGACTGTAGGTATTCGAACAAGTAGGAAAAGTTATTTGAGCTCTATGATGAAAAGTCTTATAATCATAGTGAAACATTCGTTGAACGTGTTAAAATTATTCAAAAATATTCAAAAATGTTTGTATACAAGCTAAAGCAATTTTCACCAAAAATAAAATATACTCTGCTGAAAATGTTATTAAAACTGTTTGGAAAGTTGTTAATTCAGAGACTGGTCGAACTAAACCTATTGAAAATCTCATTCGTTAAAGACTGCTCAGGGAATTGTTACTGCAGACGCTGATGTAGCTAATGAGTTTGAAAGTTTTTTCAGTAACATCCCATTTAAAACTACTGAGTCACTTAACTCTTCGCCTATCATCGCGTCAAATCTTCTTAAAACGAATGTTCAGACTTGTAATAATGTATTTGAGTTTAGTTACATTAATGCAAATGTAATATTAAAAACTTTTAAAGAAATAAAAATTAAAACTACAGAGGATTTATGGGGCATGTCAGTAAGACTATGTAGTTCCTTAATAGATACATTAGCACCATACTTAGCCTGTATATTTAATGCTTGCATTGATCATGGCGTATTTCCTGATCTCATGAAGCACAGTAAAATTATACCTTTTTAAAGCTGGCGATAAAACCGATCCCAGTAACTTTAGGCCAGTATCTGTACTACCAGTTTTGAGCAAAGTTTTTGAGAAAATTATACTTAATCAAATGCTCCTACATTTCAATCTCAATAAATTACTACATGATCAACAATTCGGTTTTACGAAAGGGCGCTCGACAACCGACGCTGCTGTTAAGCTCCTGCAACATATTTATGGTGCTTGGGAGGAGTCGCAGGATGTCATAGGGGTGTTCTGCGATTTGTCCAAGGCGTTTGATTGCGTTGATCATGAGACACTGTTGTTGAAACTGGACCATTACGGTATAAGAGGAAAAGCACTTGATTTGGTTCAATCTTATCTCGGAGGTAGGACGCAGAGAGTGCAGATAAATGGTGTGAAGTCACTGGGTTCTACTGTCAAAATTGGTGTACCGCAAGGATCAATTTTAGGACCGTTCCTATTTTTAGTGTACATAAACGACTTGCCCTTCATGGTACAGAATCTAGCCAAGATAGTGCTTTTGCTGATGATACTTCTTTAATATTTAAAGTGGATAGAAAGGCTGTAAATATTGACGAAGTAAACGGCGCACTAGATCAGGTTAATAAATGGTTTACGTCAAACAATTTAGTACTGAATTCTAAAAACTAAATGTATTAAATTCTCTTTGCCTAATGTAAAAGTATTAAACACGATGTTGTTCTTAAGAATGAAAAGCTTGATTATGTTACTGAAACAGTTTTCTTGGGGATTACACTCGACGCAACAGTTCAATGGGATCCACATATACTAGCACTGGCTAGTAAACTTAGCTCTGCGGCTTACGCTGTTCGAAAAATTCGGCAATTGACCGATGTTGCTACAGCCAGGCTTGTATATTTTAGTTACTTTCACAGCATAATGTCCTACGGACTTTTGTTATGGTCAAGCCGCTAACATAGAAACTATCTTTGTGTTACAGAAAAGGGCAATAAGAGCAATATATAAACTGCGAAGTCATGAATCCCTGAGAGAATTGTTTAAAGAAATTGGCATTCTTACGCTTCCTCGCAGTACATATTTGATAATATAATGTATGTGCGCAAGAATTCCAGTTCATATTTAAGAAACTCAGATATTCATTGTCGTAATACGAGAAATAAAAATAAAATTATACCGCCACAAACCAGATTAAGTAAAATCAGTAAATCATATATGGTAACTGTATACGCTACTATAATAAAATTCCAGAGGAAATTCTAAAGTTAAATGAGAGGCAATTTAAACTTAAAATAAAGAATACTTTATGTTCGAAAGCGTATTATAAGACAGAACATTATTTGAAAGATAAAGATGTCTGGTCAGTAGCAACAGTTGCTCCAACGCAATGCAAGAGATAGGCATTATTTAAGAATAAACATGACATATATTTTAGTGGATATACCTTTACTTTTATGATATGTAAATTGACATGTATAGTGGTTAAAGACATTTTCATATTATTCTTTAATTTTATTATTTTTTTGACATGTATTTTTTACATTTACTGTAAATCTACTATTTTATCTTTTTTTTGCTATGTTATTTAATTGCTCAAATGTTTAAAGTATATTTTAAAGACAAAACAGTTAGAATAATCTACTGTAATTTTTATTTTTATTTTGTGAGCCGTTTTTGGCTATTATATTAATTTATTTTCTAAGTTAGCTAGGGTAGCTTAGGGCCTAAGAATATTGTAGATTTTAGAATAGGTGCACTTCTGGGCAGGTTTTTGGGCGGTTTTCCTGTCCAGGGGGTCCGGCTAACCATACAAATGTAACTCCTTTTTAAAATTTTGACAGTATGTTACTCCATTTAATTGTCATTCATTGAGGCATAAAGTTGCATGCTGTGTGGTTAGCCTGGCCAGCCCCGAGGCAGTGCCTTTATTTTTATTTTTTTATCCCGCCTGAGCCGCGTTTAGAGCTGTAGGAACTCAAATTGTTATAAAAAAGAGAAAATTTTGCATTAGAAATTTTCTCTTTTTTAAGATTGTATTAGAATATGACTTTCTTTAAGAGAATCTTGTACATTCCTACAAAGAAATAAATAATTGAATTTTGAATTTTGAATTTCTACGTGTGGCGATGACGTCACAGTGTCGGCTGAGAGCTGATTGCTGTAAATTGGGGTGATGCTAATTTGAAGCGGCATCACACGACATTACCTGCATCTACGTTTGGCGATGACGTCACAGTGTCGACTGAGAGCTGATTGCTGTTCGAGAGCACCTGGTCACTGACAAGTGCTGTGTGTGGTGCATACATACCTTAATCACGCCTCTATCTTTTAAGGGGTAAGCAGAGCATCAATGATCGGAGAAATACGGTCATTATCACCAGATCAAATATTTCCTTTTTTAGAAAAATCCTGTGTTACTAAAATGACAGGTTGTCAGTTGTATTTCTGTACACCATCGTATAAAACCATCGAGCTCATATCACGCTCACAGATCACAGATGACGTCACAGTGTCGGCTGAGAGCTGATTGCTGTTCGAGAGCACCTGGTCACTGACAAGTGCTGTGTATGGTGCGTGGCAGAAACTTTAAGTATTTCATTCTACAAACGTAGTTAAATCACGCAACCATCTCTTGCGGGGTAGGCAAAGCGTAAATGACCGGAAAATATGGTTACTGTCAACATTATTTAGGACCTTAAAAAACGTGTAATACTAAAGTGACAGGTTGTCAGCCCGTCGCCTTAAATTATTATACATAATGAAACCATCGAGTCCCTTAGTCGGCTCTTACGATGACCATGAGGAAAGGGGGTGGTGCTATGATGACGTCACAGTGTCGGCTGAGAGCTGATTGCTGTTCGAGAGCACCTGGTCACTGACAAGTGCTGTGTATGGTGCGTGGCAGAAACTATAGGCATTTTTTGGCATAGTTGGGGTGATGCTATTCAAAAGCGGCATCACATTGCATTACCGATCTATATATCACATGGCATTACCGGCATCTACGTTTGGCGATGACGTCACAGTATCGGCTGAGAGCTGATTGCTGTTCAAGAGCACCTGGTCACTGACAAGTGCTGTGTGTGGTGCGTGGCAGAAACTCTAGGCATTTTGTTCTACATACATACCAAATTCACTCCTTTATCCCTAGCGGGGAAGGCAGAGCGTCAACGTTCGACGAAATACGATCGCTATCACCACAAATACTTGAGAATTAAAAAAAACAAGTTTTACTAAAGTGTCAGGTTGTCAGTCCGTCGCCTAAAATTGTGATACACCATCATATAAAACCATCGAGTCCCGCAGTTGGCTCGTACGATAACCATGAGAAGGAAATGGGATGTTGTTATTCTAAGCCAGCCTCACACTAGGTATATTAAATTCATTTTTTTATGACATTCAGACAAGTTGAGCCTGGGCGTATAGATTCAAAAGATTATCTCTACTTTTTACAGGGTTAGCCATATGCTCTGGTCTTGGCAACATTTCACATAATGATTTTTTTAGTGGGATCTATTTTACACAAGTTTTACATTTATGTTTGTCTGATTCATTATTTAGTTAACGTTTCATTGAAGGCGCTCAGGCGCTCTACTGGATCAACGAGTGTTTGAAAACGCTTACAGCGTGAACCGGAACGTAGGTCGCGATGACGTCACAGTGTCGGCTGAGAGCTGATTGCTGTTCGAGAGCACCTGGTCACTGACAAGGATTGGATTGGTGAGTGCAGTGAAAGATGTTGCATTTACAGGGAACGCTGCTGCACATTTCATATACATGTTTATTCCTCAGTTGCTTTTTAGGACACCCAAAATTGGGGTGATGCTATTCTAAAGCGGAATCACACGGCATTACTAGCATCTACGTGTGGCGATGACGTCACAGAGTCGGCTGAGAGCTGATTGCTGTTCGAGAGCACCTGGTCACTGACAAGGATTGGATTGGTGAGTGCAGTGAAAGATGTTGCATTTACAGGGAACGCTGCTGCACATTTCATATACATGTTTATTCCTCAGTCGCTTTTTACGACTCCCACAATTGGGGTGATGCTATTCTAAAGCAACATCACACGGCATTACCGTTATCTACGTTTGGCGATGACGTCACAGTGTCGGCTGAGAGCTGATTACTGTTCGAGAGCACCTGGTCACTGACAAGTGCTGTGTATGGTGCGTGGCAGAAACTATAGGCAATTTATTCTACATACTTACCTCATTCACGCCTTTATCCCATACGGGGTAGAGAGCGTTAATGACCGGAAAAATGCGATCGCTATCGCCACATCTTACAAATATTTCAGGGCTTATAAAAAAATGTATAATACTAAAGTGACAGGTTGCCAGCACGTTGACTAAACGTTACGTTACGTTGTAGACGCTGAGGTGCTATACTGGGTCAACGAGTGTTTGAAAACGCTTACAGCGTGATCCAGAGCGTAGGTGGCGATGACGTCACAGTGTCGGCTGACAGCTGATTGCTGTTCGAGAGCACCTGGTTACTGACAAGTGCTGTGTGTGGTGCGTGGCAGAAACTCTTGGCATTTTATTCTATATACATATCTAAATCACGCCTTTATTCCTTGCGGGGTAGCCAGAGCGTCAAAGATCCGAGAAATACGGTTTCTATCGCCACAAATAATAAATAAAAGGATTTTTCTAAAAATCGTGTATTACTGGAGTGACAGGTTGTCAGCCCGTCGCCTAAAATTTACATCAACCATCATAATATAAAACCATCGAGTCCCATAGTCAGCCCTTACGATAACCATAGGTAGGAAATAGGGTGGTGCGATGATGACGTCACAATGTCGGCTAAGAGCTGATTGCTGTAAATTGGGGTGATGCTATTCTAAAGCGGCATCACATTGCATTACCGGCATCTACGTTTGGCGATGACGTCACAGTGTCGGCTGAGAGCTGATTGCTGTTCGAGAGCACCTGGTCACTGACAAGTGCTGTGTATGGTGCGTGCCAGAAACTATAGGCTTTTAATTCACGCCTCTATCCCTTAAGGGGTAGGCAGAGCATCAATGATCGGAGAAATACGGTCGCCATAGCCAGATCTGACAAATATTTGCTTTTTTAGCAAAATCTTGTGTAACTGACGGGTTGTCAGTTCGTCGCCTAAAAATGTGATAAACCATTATATAAAACCATCGAGTCCCTTTGAGAAGGAAATGAGGTGGTGCTACGATGACGTCACAGTGTCGGCTGAGAGCCGATTGCTGTTCGAGAGCACCTGGTCACTGACAAGTGCTGTGTATGGTGCGTGGCACAAATTATAGGCATTTTACTCTATTCTTTATGAAATTTGTGACAGCTGCGTGAAGATTCAATAGGCCATATTTGACAGCTGTCAAACCCAAACTATGACACATGTCAACAAAAATATTAGACCTTATGTCATAGCATTATCATGATTTTGACCGCTTTTAAATATGGCCTATTCGAACGACGGTACTAATAGCTCTTATTTTCTTAGCTTTAGCCATGCTCTTGTCTTGGCGACATTTCTCAAAAATGTTTTAAGGGGATCGTACATTTATTATGTTAAAGTAAACTAGTTTACTTATCGTTGAAGGTGCTCAAGTATAATTGGATCAACGAGTGTTTGAAAACGCTTACAGCGTGATCCGGAGCGTAGGTGGTGATGACGTCACAGTGTCGGCTGAGAGCTGATTGCTGTAAATTGGGGTGATGCTATTATAAAGCGGCATCACATGGCATTACCGGCATCTACGTTTGGCGATGACGTCACAGTGTCGTCTGAGAGCTGATTGCTATAAATTGGGGTGATGCTATTCTAAAGCGGCATCACACGGCATTACCGGCATCTACGTTTGGCGATGACGTCACAGTGTCAGCTGAGAGCTGATTGCTGTAAATTGGGGTGATGCTATTCTAAAGCGGCATCACACGGCATGACCGACATTTACGTTTGGCGATGACGTCACAGTGTCGTCTGAGAGCTGATTGCTATAAATTGGGGTGATGCTATTCTAAAGCGGCATCACACGGCATTACCGGCATCTACGTGTGGCGATGACGTCACAGTGTCAGCTGAGAGCTGATTGCTGTAAATTGGGGTGATGCTATTCTAAATCGGCATCACATGTCACTACCGATCTATGTGTGGTGATGACGTCACAGTGTCGGCTGAGAGCTGATTGCTGTTCGAGAGCACCTGGTCACTGACAAGTGCTGTGTGTGGTGCAAGGCAGAAACTATAGGCATTTTATTCTAGTTATATTGTTACTCGGATTGGAGCCTTGCAAGTGTAAATTCAAAAACTCTGATCTACTTTTTACATAGTAATTCATATCAAATGTGTCTTGGTGATATTTGACACTATGTCTTCGGTATCATTGATTATTTCACCCAAGCTGTACATGTATATTGTGTTTACTAATAATATTTTACTTAGTTCATTTTTCGTTGTAGACGCTGAGGCGCTCTACTGGATCAACGAGTGTTTGAAAACGCTTACAGCGTGACCCGGAGCGTAGGTGGCGATGACGTCACAGTGTCGGCTGACAGCTGATTGCTGTTCGAGAGCACCTGGTCACTGACAAGTGCTGTGTATGGTGCGTGGCAGAAACTCAAGGTATTTCATTCTAGTCTAGTTCTAACAAAACTCGGATGAATTTAAAAGCTTGGTTTTACTTTTATATGCGTATTGGCAACATTTTACAAGAAAATGTTTTTTTTTATTCTTCCATTACCAGACACGGATCTTCCTAATTCCTCATTATCAGTTGCGCTAGCCAATACTTACTTTGTGTTATCAGGGTGTATTTCCATATTCACAACGCTTGCTTGGCAACTTGATTGATGAGCGCAGTAAAAGGTTTAGCTCGATCCATGGATGTTTATTCCTTAGTCTTTTAGGACACCCAAAATTAGGGTGATGCTATTCAAAAGCGGCATCACACGGCATTACCGGCATCCACGTGTGGCGATGACGTCACAGTGTCGGCTGAGAGCTGATTGCTGTTCGAGAGCACCTGGTCACTGACAAGTGCTGTGTATGGTGCGTGGTAGAAACTCTAAGCATTTCATTCTAGTATTAATGAAACTTGTGTGTATAAATTCAAAAGCTTGGAAGTAAAAACAGGCGTGCTGGCGACATTTTACATAAAAATGTTTTTTCATTATCGGCTATTTTGCACAAACAATGCTGCTCATTCTACTGATGTTTATTGCTTAGTCGCTTATTACGATACCCGTAATTGGGGTGATGCTATTCTAAAGCAACATCACACGGCATTACCGTTATCTACGTTTGGCGATGACGTCACAGTGTCGGCTGTGAGCTGATTGTTGTTCGAGAGCACCTGGTCACTGTCAAGTGCTGTGTGTGGTGCGTGGCAGAAACTTAAGCCATATTATTCTACATACATTCTTAAAGCAAGGCTCTATTATTTGTGGGGTAGGCAGAGTGTTAGGGATGAGGAAGGGTGCGGTCGCTAGTGCCACATCTGACAAATATTTATTCCTTCGATGCTTATTCTTTAGTCGCTATATACGACACCAATAATTAGGGTGATGCTATTTAGAGCAGCATCACACAGCATTACCGGCATCTACGTTTGGCGATGACGTCACAGTGTCGGCTGAGAGCTGATTGCTGTTCGAGAGCACCTGGTCACTGACAAGTGCTGTGCATGGTGCGTGGCAAAAACTCATGACATTTTATTCTAGTTTTAATGGAACTTGGATAGTTAGCCTTTGGAATGTAAATTCAAAAGCTTAAATCTTCTTTTTACAGACGCTGAAGTTCCGGAACGGGACGCTGCTGCTTTTTTCATGGATGTTTTTTCCTTAGTCACTTTTTACGATACCCATAATTGGGGTGATGCTACTGTAAAGCAGCATCACACGGCATTACCGGCATTTATGTTTGGCGATGACGTCACAGTGTCGGCTGAGAGCTGATTGCTGTAAATTGGGGTGATGCTATTCTAAAGCAGCATCACCCGGCATTATCGGCATCTACGTGTGGTGATGACGTCACAGTGTCGGCTGAGAGCTGATTGCTGTTCGAGAGCACCTGGTCACTGACAAGTGCTGTGTATGGTGCGTGGCAGACACTCTAGGCATTTTATTCTACTTACATTCCTAAATCATGCCTCTATCCCTTAAGGGGTAGGCAGAGCATCAATGATCAGAGAAATACGGTCGTTATTGCCAGATCAAATATGTCCTTTCTAGAAAAATCTTGTGACACTAAAATGACAGGTTGTCAGCCCGTGTCGCCTAAAATTGTGATACACCATCATATGACAGCTGTCAAATACGGTCACTCGAATAGACCATATTTGACAGCTGTCAAACCCATACTAGGGAACACGTCAACAAAGAAAAATAGACCACATGTCATGGCACGGTTTTGACAGCTGTCAAATATGGCCTATTCGAATGACGGTACTAAAGCTCTTATTTTTTCAGTGCTAGCCATGCTCTTGTCTTGGACACATTTAACAAACATGTTTTGAGTGAATAGTACATTAATTTATAACATTTTAGTAAAACTCAGTTTACATTACGTTCAAGGCGCTCTACTGGATCGACGAGTGTTTGAAAACGCTTACAGCGTGATCCGGAGCGTAGGTGGCGATGACGTCACAGTGTCGGCTGAGAGCTGATTGCTGTTCGAGAGCACCTGGTCACTGACAAGTGCTGTGTATGGTGCGTGGCAGAAACTCCAGGCATTTTGTTCTACATAAATATACAAATCTACATTCATGTGGAGTTCTTTTGTCCACACGCTAATTCTCCTTCTCTGTTTCCGTCTATAACTTGCGCCATCTGCAAATCTATCGGCTGCGAGTACACAAGAGCTCTGTCTCTCGCATTTGCATTCTGCGAATGAGTCTCCTCTCCACATTCATGTGGAGTTCTTTGGTCCACACGCTAATTCTCTGTCTCTTTCTGGGTCTCCTCCGCCTATAACTTGCGCCATCTGCAAATCTATCGGCAGTGAGTACACAAGAGCACAGTCTCTCGCATTTGCATTCTGCGAGTGAGTCCCCTCTCCACATTCATGTGGAGTTCTTTTGTCCACACGCTTACTCTCCATGTCCCTCTTTATCTCCGTCTTCGTCTATAACTTGCGCCATCTGCGAATCTATCGGCAGTGAGTACACAAGAGCACAGTCTCTCGCATTTGCATTCTGCGAGTGAGTCTCCTCTCCACATTCATGTGGAGTTCCTTAGTCCACCTGCTAATTCTCCGTCTACTTCTCTGTCTCCGTCTATAACTTGCACCATCTGCGTATCTATCGGCTGCAAGTACACAAGAGCAGTCTCTCGCATTTGCATTCTGCGAGTGAGTCTCCACATTCATGTGGAGTTCTTTTATCCACACGCAAATTTTCCTTCTCCGCCTCGGTCTATAACTTGCACCATCTGCGAATCTATCGGCTGCGAGTACACAAGAGCACAGTCTCTCGCATTTGCATTCTGCGAGTGAGCCTCAAGATTCAGGTGGAGTTCTTTTGTCCACACGCTAAAAGACCACCCTCCGTTTCCGTCTCGGCCTATGACTTGCGCCATCTGCAAATCTATCGGCTGTGAGTACACAAGAGCACAGTCTCTCGCATTTGCATTCTGCGAGTGAGTCTCCTCTCCACATTCATGTGGAGTTCTTTTGTCCACACGCTAATGGACCGGCCGCTACATTATGTATGAGATGTACCTCATTGGGTACTGAATGCTTACTACTCATTGCATGCCTGATAAGGGCGCTGATTGTTTTACGGGATTTTTTTCTTTGCTTTTGTTTGCGAAGATTTTGTTTTCATTTCACATTTCTGTTTTTATAAATAAGCTAAAAACTAGTTATCTTTAGCAGAAAATATGATAGTAAAAACGTTATTTCTTAGAAGAGTCTACAAATCTCAATGATGGGTAATTTTCACCGATATTCAGAAGCAGGATTTGGAACCTAATCATAAGCAAAATATTGGTAGATATTCCACTCACTCAAACGTTATTGCTTTTCTCTACTATGATTCTCTAGCCCACACACACAAATATACCACATATGTACACATCGGTGCCTACTGCAGCGGGCGCGTACATTCATACGTGTCACGGGGAATCCCCTGACTGATGCGGGCACAAAGATCGCCGCCTTAGCTCTGAAGAAAATTCTCTGTGAGAGGAACGATTTGGAAATTCTGTTTCGGTGTGAAATAGCAATACCTACTTTAGTTTGAAAGACTAGAAAAGTTCGGTCGAAAGAATGCTTTAGAATTTTGTCAAAAGTATTTTTTACGAACTAAACCCGTGTTTTACTACTTTTCGTATTAATGTTGGTTCCTACGTTTCCCAATACAAATTCTACTACAGTAGATTTAATACCAAAAGGGCTTAATAAAAACATAAGTTTTCTTCGTCCCTCAGAATAAGTCCCTTCTCAATCAGCCCAATACCGCGATCAGGCAGCAATGCTCCTGCTAGCTATCTCTAGAGCCATCGATTGTCTCAGTCGGTTTCTTTGTGACAGTAACCTAGTATAAACGGATAAGTAGGTAATCTTATTTCCGCAGAATAAGTCCCAATGTTTTCCACCACCTCAGTCAGCTTGATAACGCGATCAGCCAATGCTCCTGCTATCTGTAGAGCCATCGTTTGACTCAATGCAGGTGATTTTGTTACTGTATCTATCATAACAGCCACAACATTCCACTGCTGGACATGGACCTCCCCCTATACTGGGGTATTTGCTATACTCACCACGCTTGGCAGGCGGATTGGCGAGCGCAGTGCAAGTGTTGTATTAACAGAGGACGCTGCTGCTGTCCATTCCCTGGATTCATCCCATAGTCGGTTTTTACGACACCCATGGGTAAATATGGGGTGATGCTATTTGAAGCCGGCATCACACAGCGATAGTATATAGTATCTACCCAGTATAAACAGAGAAGTTTTCTTCGTTCCGCAGAAATAAATCCTCCTATTTTCAACCTCCTCACTCAGCTCGATACCGGGATCAGACAATACTCCTGCTATCTCTAGAGCCATCGTTTGTCTTACTGCAGGTGATTTTGTTTCAATAACAAAGTATAGGCAGAGAGGTAATCTTCGTTCCGCAGAATAAGTCCCTCTGTTTTCCACTTCCTCTTTCAGTTCGATATCGCGATCAGGCAATGCTCCTGCTATCTCTAAAGCCATCGTTTGTCTCACTGCAGGTGATTTTGTTACAGTAACCCAGTATAAACAGATAGGTAATCTTCTTCTCTCAGAATAAGTCCCTCTGTTTTCCACCTCCTCACTCAGCTCGATACCGCGATCAGACAATGCTCCTGCTATCTCTAGAGCCATCGTTTGTCTCACTGCAGGTGATTTTGTTACAGTAACCCAGTATAAACAGAGAGGCATTCTTCGTTTCTCAGAATAAGTCTCTCTGTTTTCCACCTCCTCACTCAGCTCGATACCGCGATCAGACAATGCTCCTGCTATCTCTAGAGCCATCGTTTGTCTCAATGCAGGTGATTTTGTTTCGGAAACGAATCCAGTATAACAAAAAGCACCTTTTTATTTACGACAAAGAAAACTAGCTCCTTGTGATTCCGGCTTAGAATAGCATTACTCTAATTCTACCTGTGGGTGTCGTAAAGGGATAACGTTACGTCTCTGTAAAATTCAAAGTCGATGAATATTGAAATTCAAAAATAGTTTTTGTACTATCATCAAAATATGCTTGAAAGACCCTAACCTCAGCTTTTTCAATTTTCAAGCATATTTATGTCAGACTTTTTAGATTGAATGTTTTGAAAAGAATAAGCGCTTATTTCAATAAATTTCCAAACCAATGCGCTTCAGTCTTCGAGTAATAGAACGTCCAAATCTATGGACGAATCACTTTTAACTTCGAAAAAAAGTTGTTAGAAATTTTCACAAATGGACTGAGTTTTACCAAGACAGCTTTTTCATAATATTAAATCGATTTATTAACACTAGAGTACTCGCGTGGCCTACTATAGTAGACCATAGTCATAAACAGTGGCATATTTTTTTAAATAGTCGTGCAAATGAGGGTAGATTTCATTAAAGCCTCGTCAGTTTACTGAGCAACCAGATTAGTCATATGCGAGTGAAGGACACGTTTGCTTGTGTCAATTAAGTAATTGGTGTTAAAGGTGAGGGGCCTACCATAGTAATCCGCGCGACTACTAGTGTACTGAAAGTTAAGGTAAGGCAACAAATTATTATTATTGGTTTATGGTTGATATCTTTAGGTTTTTATAGGAATTTTTAGCATGTGATTTTTCTTTTCTTTTTTTATAAAGACTTGTGTTTTTTACCTATATTATGTATTGTTTTATTGATATTTTAGATTCCATCACTATGAACGACGCGCAAATAGAAAGCTGGTTGTTTGGAGATGATGATTCAGATGATGAAGTTATTGAGAGTGAAAGATGAATAAGATTGACAGCCTGATTTTCTTTTCTTTTGGGGACCCAAGAATCCGAACAGCAGCATAACCTTATACCACAATTAGGTAGGGTTGGCAGATGCGCTATTTTGTCCTAGAGAGCGCGTAATCAAACAATTTTTTTTTCATGTCATACCTGTAATAAGTGGATTTTTCCTGATTATCACGCTATTGTATGCCCTGATTGTTACGAATTGATGTAAATTTGGTACAATAAAACAAAAGAGTGATTTGTTTTTCAATAGTTTTAGGTCAGTTCAAAATACCCTGCACTTTTTTGTTATTTAGTATTTTAATTATTATTTCAAGTGATAACTGCTTTAACTCTTATGAAAATGGTCCTAAAAGTAAATAAATAAAGTAATTCTCTGAAAAAATATGTTTTATTCCATAATTATGATATTTATTCACCTATATCGTTATTTTAAAATGGTCTACTATAGTAGGCCACGCGAGCATCCATAACAAAAATCTGGGCGCGAGTACCGCAGTGTTAAATATACAGGGTGTTAATAGCACATGAACTGTAGTTTTGAGACATGCATCATTTCGCAAATTTCGAAATGTGTAATGTGTTACAGAATGAAACAAAAATGAAATAGAATTTTTTATAATCAATGAATACAATGATCACATTACTAGTCTAGGGCACTGCTACACCACCTTGCGAACATCGATTCGGCAGACCCATTAGCCAGCAACGTAGACCGAATTGCGCTGCGCTGCATTGAAAACTTTATTTGAACAAAATTGTCAATAATTTGGCTGCAATACAATACTTCGATGAAAATTAAATGTATTTTTTCTTTTTTAAAAACGATGTTAGTGCTTTAATTTTTTTGTTAATAGAGTCTTTACATCGGAGCCTTTCACAAAGTTTCCACACATTTTCGGTTGTCTAAGTAATATTTTAACCGTTTAAAAGAAAAACTATAAAACACAAAGCAAGTGGAAAACAAAGCAAAAGCAATGTTTCACAATGAACCAGCCTCCGCGGTTGATCAGCACATCTTTGGAGCGCGGCCAGCTTCGGAGATATACCCTGCATGTCGATACAGGATGTAGGAAAATCAAATTTAATTATTATAAGGATTGAATCAGCCTACGACTTTCCTTAAGGAATATAAATCCTTTCATACAAGAAAATTTTGGACTTTTCATACAAAATGTAACTACCCGCCAACAGAATCAATAGTAAGAGAGGTAAAATACCTGCTTTCCTTGGTAAAAGTTGTTTAGTGTCATGAGTTGGGTCACCCCTATGTGCAGTTGTTTTTTACACTTTATTCATTGTGTTGCTGTCGACTACAGGCAAGTGACCAATAATTGAAACTGATGATTCTAGACACCAATATGGACAAAACTTACTGTACAATATAAAATAGCTATTCCAAACATGTTCTAAGCTGTTCTAATTTCTTTCTGTTTTATGTAATTTTCTGCCTTTTGTGCAATATAGTTTTCTTTTGTTGTGCTTTATCAAATTTGTTCATGATATAATAGGTGCGTAGAATCAAGAGTTTAAATAAAATCCAGATTGCCAGTAACACACTGTATACGCGGCCAGTTTTAGAGATATACCCTGCATGGACGATACGGGCGCAGTGGGCAATGCTGGTTAGTGTAATGGCCGGGCCTGCAATTTGATACAAAGAAACGAATGGGAGTGTAATCAATTAGTTTGTTTAAAAAATATTCAAAAGCATGTTTGTTTTTGATTACGCATGTATAGGTGGTATAATTCACTATCAACGAAACTGGATAGAATGTGTAGGTGTATTACTTGCGCTAATAAAATTAATCCCAATATGATGAAATTACCTATTGTTTACCTGACCACCATATTCTATTGTATGACATATGAGCAGGATTCAACAATGATGTTGCCAATTGGGGATCTACGCAAGTAATAAGGTTTCAGTCACAAATTACGTAAGGTTTCAGTCATAAATTACGCCTTTATAGCTCAGAATCAGATAACCAATGTTTGCGTGATAGTTCTCTCGAATCAATCGATTACATTTTTCCTGCACTTTGTGCCCTACTACCTGCACAGTAAAGGACTTGCACGACTCTACAGTCAATGTTGCTTGCCGTACACAGCCCCCATTTACAAAGTCAAGCAAGCTTAGAAAGCAAACCTGCTGGACAATCGTTTTAGATCTACAAAATCTACCATTAACTAAACGAAAACAAAGCGAAAGCAAACGCTTTGGCGAATAAATGCAATTGTTTCCTACCATAAACAAAAACTACTAACAATTTTGGCAAACCGGTATTTGTATGCGGCCCGCGGCCTTTGTTAAAACCTTTTTCCTGGCGAGCGAGCAACGAACTACCTATATTCATAATTTTCAGCTTAGAGTAGTTTTGCTGCTGACTGAACTAACCCTAAAGGGCTGTTCACACCAACTTTTTCTAGTGGCTTCTTCCACGGGTATTGGTATTATAATGGTCACTTCATACTGCATCGTACATGAACAGCCACATAAATTCGCTGCTAGATATGGGCTCCTATAAAGGGGTTCTTACTATACTTACAAAATTAGGCAGGACTACACACTGCTACGTATTCCTCTACCATAGGGTAATAGTTACCTGTAACCTACAAAAATGACTAGAGTTTTGTTTATACCCGTTTCACAAAAGAAAGGGTATATAAATGGCTGCCGGAGGCCATCCTTTCTCACTCGCATTAGGGCTTTTACATACACCAGGCGTTCATGCTTTCTCATTCCCACTTATGGAGCCGCCGCCATTTATATTCCCTTTCTTTGATTGCTGTACTTTTAGTTAGCATTCATATTCCCTTTGTTTTATTGCTGTAGATTGTTGTAGTTTTAGTTTTGCAAAACAATCATCTTTTTAGTGGATAGACAGCTATGATATCTATTTTTAATATTTTATCTAGAAAATACAGAATTGGAGTTGATATCATACAAAGTTGAAAAAAATTACAAACATATACCATAGAAAACTTTTCATGGAATATGATCAAATGGGTACACACATATAAATCAAGCTAAGACGTTGAGTAAACATTGAAAGATCGGTTGAACAAAAAAGCTAAAGTAAAATATCACATGTGCGTGTGATAAGCCGATAAAAAATGCAGTTTACTGAAAAGTCTGCAAGCATTAAGATCTGCAACTGAACATCTTTCTCAGATAAGATGGTTTTGTAAAACATGAGGATCACACGTAACGTCCGTTGCTGCACTATTATAGCACTGCGTGACGCATGCGAATTTTCACCTAATATTCATAAACATAAGGTTTTTTTTCAAATAGTTTGACAGAAGCGTTCACTAGCGCAACCGTGCGCCGTTTCCCTAATTTGTGCTAGCGCTGTGTATCGCACAACGCTGCGTCGACGGACGTTACGCATGATTCCCTACGTATACTTAATACCTATACTAACTATTGATCATATTTTGTGCTTATAATATCAGCTAAACACAAAATTTTAAAACCCGCAAAGTTCGAGTGAATAATAATAGTATTTGTAGTTACGATAAATCTTGGCTTTAATTTAGATTTCAAAACGTTTTTAGGCATAACTTGACCTAACATTTATGTTTTCAGTGATTTAGACCACGCCTGCAAACTTTTCGTACACCCGGTACCTACATCCTTTCGTAATGTAGTTCTAGATTCTACCTTATAGTGTTTAATTTTAAGCCGCCTGAGGTCAGCTTTGAGCCATATTTCTCGGCGTGCAGGTATTTTATGGCCATTGATGTCTGAGAGACGACCAGGCAGGCAAAATGCTGCTGGAATTCAAAACCTAAAGTTACCCGGTAAAATGGTCTAGACGTAGGTTTTATGGGCAATAAATTATTCTTTGGAAAATCATAAATAAAACCGTCTTACAAAATTTTACGATGTTGTTTACTTTTGTTTATTTATTCCTTTATCAATACTTTTATGGGTGTCTACCAAACATTTATGCCGTACAAAGATGAAGGACCGATGTGATAGAGCGTCGGTAGTGTATCTGCTTCTTCGTAGAGATACTAAGAAAAACCGGCTGCCTGATTTTCTTTACATATAGAGCCTTTTTACCGACCTACATATTATAAAGTCTTTGACTTATAGGAAAGTCTAGTTCAATTTTTAAATAACAATGTTGCCCTTGGCAATGATTATAGAAACTTACAAAATTGGGGCCGGAACGAGACGGAAGATGCGTTGATCGAAGTTACAAACCATCGATGGATGGATAGATATGGAGCATTCCGTGTCACAAAAATCTGTTTTCTCAATTTTATTCGCACCGAAAAAAGTATAAATAAGTATACCTATGTACTACTATCACGAAATATCTCATAAAACAAAGTTATATTACATCACAAGTATAATTTCTCTCTCCCGCACCTAGGTCTTAGCGGCCCGTCATAAGACCCGCCAGCTTATGCATACGAACGAATTTTATGCGCTTCCTGCTCGCAAGTGGGATTATTTCTCGGGAAATTGAGGAATAAAACTGCAGGTAACAACTGAGCACCTACTTTACATGGGGAGTAAGACAAAGTAACGTTCTTGGAAAAGTTAGGGGTAAAAAAACTGATTTGATGAGTAGATTTTAGTAAATAACTAAATATTGAGATCAACCTTGATAACTTCGGATATTATCATCGGCCATGAAGATCAGAATTTATATGAATGATCATATATTATAACATAACTTTAAATTAAAACCATTTTTTCGTGAAAACTATCTGAAACTTTTTTTCATATGCTGAGATTCGGGGTTTTTTATGCCGTTCAGACTGAAAACTGAAACAATATCTTCTTGACATGAACGGAACATCTTTCTTACAAACAATTAGGTGGTAAAGACTCCATTGTCTAGCTAGTAGTAGGCGATTTTAAACCTTCGACACCAGGGTCCATTGGGTCGTTCGTGGACTTAGTCAGACAGACAGACAGACAGCAGAAGAAAAATTTATAGAATCCAATATTCACCTTCAGTCAGAAACAGAATCGAAAACAGAGTAGTAACTAAAAACTTTTGGTCATAAATTGCAGGGAAACATTTATGAAGCGCTGTTTGTTTTTATTTTCCCACAACTTTGACATGGCTCGAGTTATTTTCAGATGAAAAGTTATGCCCAAAGTTTTTGGGATATTGAGTCGATACCTTGAGGATGAATGTTGGCTTTGTATTTAGTGTGTTTTTACGTTTTTGAAATAAATTTACTCATAGTTGAAAACTGTAAATTATTAATTGGTTGGTTGGTTAAATAGTGGGATACGTTGTCGTCAACTTCTTCAATAATAAAAAGTACATCGAGGTCCTCGTATAAGAAACCACTTTTTCTTGAGCAGCTCTACGAAACTACGTAGTCAATTGCTACACCGCGTAGAACTATACTTTGCCGTCGTAGTCAACTGTAAAATAAGGTTTACCAGCTACCGCAGAAGTTAAAAAAACACCAAAATCAAATCAAACGATGTGTGATGTCGGCTTAAAATAGCGTCACCCCAATTCTAGCCGTGGGTGAGTGTCGTAAAAAGGGATAATCATCCAGGGAATAGGCAGCAGCCCTCTAAATGCGACGTGTTCCATTCCGCCTGCCAGGCTTGGTGAGTATGGCAGTGTACCCTCCGCTAGGAGGCCAATGTCCAACAGTGGACTGTTGTGGTTGATATGGTATCAAAGGTTAGGTAAAATTTTAAGATTTCAGACTTGAATTGACAACAAAAAAAATATCTATCGCACATTTAATTCAGAACGAATGGTACGTTTTTCCTCTTGGCAACCCTCCAACGCAACAAAATAACAAATAATAATGATAGGTATCCTCGATAACGACAACGATTATGCTCATGAGGTCATTGAACTGTCGTTTAATTTTCCTACGCTACGATTGCAAAGTACCTGAATAATGTATTAAGTATGAAAATCTGTAGAAATTATAGGTGAACTTACACTAGCTTTTTGCTAAGATTAATTTAAATAAAAACTTTTGTGTTTGTGTTTACCAAAACGTGTTGCGCCGACGCCAAGTAAGGGATAAGGGCAGGAAGATGATGATGATGAATTTAAATAAAATCTTAAATTACGGGTTATGTACTTTATTCGGATCGTTCATTTGATTAATTTATTCTTGAACTAGCTGGTGCCCGCGAACTTTGTCTCGCCAAGGAATACGTAGAGGTACTTAGGTATGTGCCAACCGTAGCAAAATTAAATATTATAAAGGAATATTCAAATACCTACCTACCTAGTGAGGTATCTTCTAATGAAACAATTCAGGAAAAATCCTGTTTATTCAATTTAGTTTGCTTATTTTAGTACATCTGACTTTACTCCTTATGTATCCAAACTCATCCCTTGAAAGTGCAGAACGGAATAATTTTATTTAACAAACATGACCAAGAAGAAGCCTTGGCACTATTTGGCATCGATATTTAAACCAACGTTTTGGACCGCATTCAATAAAGTTGTCAATTTCAAATTGTGTCGCCCGGTTTGGTTAACTTTCAAGGGCGATTTTATGTCCCTTTACATATATTTTATAAATAATTAAAATCGTTTTATAAATCAGGGGAACTTCCCCTAGGGTTACAAAAGGTTTCCTATTTATGAGATCATCTTAAGTATACTGGTATACTTTGATAATTATATGTAAAGCGAATAGTGTTGCTGAAAGTAATAGCTCAAGTAAGCTATGCCGACCAACTGTAAGGCCTGTATCCTGGTCTTTATTAATAAAGATTCGGGACAGCGACATCTATTGGTGTCGCCGCTGTGGGATGCGATTCAATACTTGTGTTAAATATTTTAGGGTTTGGTTCTGTTCTGTCAAGATTGGTATGGAGGTTCGGAATGCGGCTGAGAGATGGCGCTATGTGCGTGAAGCAATATTGAAATGTTTTGTTTATTTTCTTTTTATATCGATCGTATTTGCAAGTCTAAATAATTCTAGATAATTAATCTGATAGTTGAACAACGTTTGCAGTAACATTTATAATTTTTCGTGGCATTTATAATGATAAAGGTGTGTGACTGAAGTGAAGTTAGGTGCACGAGGTGATGTAATGGTTTGTAGTCTATCTGCTGCCATCTATTGTCGAGTAGCGGAAACTACAAGGTGTCACTTTAGACAGGGCCCTACTAGGCCTATTATAGTGCCATAGCGACTGAAATACCTAAGGTTTTTTCTATTAGTCACATTTTCGGTTTATAGAAAATTGATGTATTTTCTAAAAATTCTATAAACCAGCAATAAATGTTTAATAATATTGGTAAAACCATGATTTACTCAATATGTACTATAAGTTTTTCCTGGATGTCAGGATGGGTCGTGGACGCTTCCCTGCATTGGTGTCTGGCAACGAGTAGCGAAACAAGACATTCTAAAAAATTCTAGAATAGTCGAATGTCTTGTAAAATGTGTATGAAAGAGAGGAGAATATCTTCTTTCTTGATGAGTAGCAGATTTCTAGAAAATAATTCTTCTCGTAAGTTCGAAGCTTTTTGGTATAAATAGCGAGCCATACGGCCTGCGTGCAGTTCAGTTTGAATCGTGAAGTCTCCCAGGACAGAAAAGGAATACCTAGTAAAAGTGCTGTGATTAGTTTATCAGTCCTGGTGAAGTATCGCGCCGCGGTCCAGGGAGTATCGACGTTTGCCTGGTCACCCCTCGATTCGCGAGTGTGTTTGGTTTGTGAAAAGTGCTTGGAACCCGTGTAGCACGTGGAGGGTGTGGTGTTGGATGCAGAGGATGCGTACTTCAGCGTGCAAAACCCAAAGTGGATCTTGGCTTCCAACACAAGGTTTCGCCATTCTTCCCTATCCTGAGCTGCTTGTCGCCAATCAGTTGATGTTTTTTATTTATTGTTTACTTCATAACAAAATTAACAGGTAGGAAAAAATCTTACTACGGCTATTGTAACTTGTTTCCCGTGGAGTTTGAGGAGCGTTGAAGTACTGGGGGCCCGTTTGGAGCTCAGTTTCCTGCCCTTTTCCCTCTTCTGTTCATGGAATCACTTTTGTTATAATAATTTGTGCAGGGATGTCTCAATTACCTTTAAAAGAATTTTTGGGTTACATATTACTTTATTTAAACACAACGTATGGGTCAATAATTAACTAGACATCACTTTTATATTACGAGCCATTATTTACACTGTGCTTGAGGTATGGGTTTCTATGAAATCTAGAACTCAAGACAGGATCTTCATAACAACAGAGGCCGGTGTCTGTAGGAGTATAGTCCTTCATAGGTGGGGTTCGAGTTTGTTACACAACATTGAAATGTTTCTACATCAACTAGATCAAATGAAGTACACTGCTGGACGAAGGACTCCCATACTTAGGACCGTAGGAAAGACTTACTACGGCGTACCTCAGGAGGGGTTTATTGTGCACGATCTCCCGATTTCTTCTCCCGAAGTCACAACCAGCCGCATTTCTAAGTACCTAATCGATCAATCTGGCCAGAAGGCGTCTAACGCTACGCTTGCCGACTCGAGCCAAAATAAAAATTACAGTTAGGTCACGTCCCTCTCAAGGTAACTTACAGCTTTCTCGGAACATTTCTTAAAAATAAAGACTATCTTTGAGAAGTTTTAATTTTCTTTCTGAATTACTGGCAATTAGTCCCGAGGCGCTTAGCAGACTTTCTTGGAATTAAATTGGAAGTCAGAACTGAATTTTAGTTGTACGCGCGTGTTTCATAGCAAGTGTGGTGGATTGCACACATACCGGATGAAATTGCTGTTTGTGAAACAGAAAATAGACTGTAATATAAAAACCGAATTTGATGCGTGAACCGATAATATGATAATTAGGTTTTGAAATATTAGATTAATTTGTCAGAAAACCAGATCGGAATAACACCGAAAAACCAGCGCAGCGATCACAAACTTACCGATCATTGAACAATTATTATATTAATGGTTCTTGAATGTCACATTTACAGTTGAATACGGTGATGAGTGGCTTTTGTATTGTATTGTAATTTCGCAGTCGGAACGTTTCTCACAAGACATTAGAAAAATTGTTTTTTTATTATTATTTTTATTTGCTTTCGCCAGGAAACAGGCTCCGGTAAATCTCCGCATACACATGTAGTACGTGCGAGAACCCGTGTTTCATCGGGAGTGATATTAGATTTGCTGCAGTTGCAGCGTGCCGCGACGCTGCATTCTCACTGTTTTAACCTATTTAAGAAAGGAAAGCGGTCGTAAACTCTGACTCTAGGGTTTATCAGATCATTGGACGACTTGGTGTCCCACATGAGAGAAACTGGATCCAGAAAAACTCCGGACAGACTTGCTGCGCGTGTGTGAACCCGTGTTTCATCGCGAGTGATATTAGATTTGCTGCAGTTGCAGCGTGGAGCGCGACGCTAACACTATTGATCTACTTAGGAAAGGAAAGCGGTCGTAAAACTCTGATAACATAGTTTATCGGATCGTAAGACGACTTGGTGTCCCACAAGAGAGAGACTGGATCCAACAAAACTTCGCATAAAGATGTGGCTCGTGTGCAAACCTGTGTTTCATCGCGAGTGATATTAGATTTGCTGCAGCTGCATTCTCACAAGCGGTCGCAAAACTCTGACAACATAGTTTATCGGATCGTAGGACGACCTGTTGTCCTACAAGAGAGAGACTGGATCCAGAAAAACTCCGCATAAAGATGTGGTGCGTGTAAGAACCCGTGTTTCATCGCGAGTTTCTCACTCTAAATTGCTGCAATTGCAGTGTGCAATCTCACTCTATTAAAGCGGTCGTAAAACTCTGACACCAGTGTTTATCAGGGTGAATATCCCAAGCCCAAAAATTTAGTGTCCGGGCTGATAACGAGGGTGTATCGTGTAGATATCTTCTGATGCAATTTATTTTTGGGTAGAAAATGTCGTGAACTACCTGGTACAACAAATATTATTTAATTTGAAAAGCTATAAGTCACATAAAAAAATTATTAAAGTGACATTTTTTCATCGCGGTGGATTGTCCGGTTTACATTTTTGGTTATTAAATACACTGTAACGCTAAAATGGTCTCATATAGACATGAAATTACAGATATTTTTTATAAACAGTGAACCAATGAATCGATATAACTATCATCCAACTCTTTAGCTATAATGTACTACGTTTAAGAGACCTGAACACATGTGTCCGACGAAATCCCTTCATTCCGGAGGGTAAAACTTATTGCACAATAGCTCCTCACTCCTGCGCTTACGCACTCCGATTGCCCTTCGACGCCTTCTATTAGTCTTGCTCTTAAGCTTGGTGCAGATTCACGGGAGCTATGTCGCTTTGATTTTCCACCATTAAGGAAAATATTTCATTTCTGTGGTGTGGCGACATTTTTTTTATCATTTCGGTGTCTCTTGTAGCTCGTGTATGCCTCATTCTTTTTGATCCAAAATTACTATGTTTATGTGCTTTAGGAACTGTTTGACTTGAGTGCTGTTGATTTTACTTTAATCGTTTTAGTTAAAAAAATATTTGAAATTTACTGTTCTTTTTCATTTCTGCGTTCTCATTTCCGAGGATTCGGTGGGCTGAAATGTCTATATCACCCTCAGAAATGATAACGCCCACGGAAATTTGGACAGGCTCGTTGCCTTAGGGTTCCTTGTTGAATTCTAAGGGAGGGTTTGTTAATTTACAAAATTATTATGAAAACCTCATAAGACAAATGTAAACCGCCCACACAATAATAGCATACCTACCCTTCGTACTATCTGTAACGTAGGTAAGTAAAACCTACCTACCTACTAATAGGTAGGTGTATTAGAGAGCGCAAACGCCGCGTACCCATCTACCTTCTAGTAGCTAGGTGAACCGTCTATCTACCAGAAAATATGTGTGTTAGTTCGCTCGCCGATCTATCCAACTATTACCTACCTACTACCTACATACTACCTCCTGCCCACCTACTGCCTACCTGCTGCTTGCCTACTGCCTGCCTACTGCCGTGTGTTAGTAAAGATCACGCACACTGCATACGCATCTACACCCTCACTCGTCCCACTCTGCTATAGACACCGGTTTCTCTGTCTGTAGTAGACAGCCGATGTGGCGCAGTGGTTAGTATGCCTGCCTGCCACGCAAAGGTTCCGGGTTCAATTCCCGGTGGGGTCACTCACAAAGTTGTAATTGAACCCGGGAATTGAACCCGGAATTGGAATGCCCAACCAGAAGGTAGCAGGTAGGTAGCAGGTAGGTAGCAGATTGGTTGAACAAATTCACAAAGTTGATATATATCACTTTGGGAAATTTTTGTCAGTCTGGTTGGACATTGCAGGCTGAACCACCTGATTGTCCGCAAGTAAGATGGTTCCGTGCTTCGGATGGGCACGTTAAGCCGTCGGTCCCGGTTGCTGTCTATGATGGCGGTCGTTACACAACCATGTCAGAGGCCTGCTACTTGCAGTAGGCGGCTGAAAAACTCTGACACCAGGGTTCATCGAGTCGTGGAACGACTCGGTGTCCCACACGAAAAGAGAAGAGAGAGACCGGTTTCTCTCTCGTCCCACTCTGCTGTAGTCACCAGTTCTTTACTCGTCCCACTGTGCTGTAGTCACTGGTTCCTCCCTCATCCCACTCTACTGTAGTCACCAGTTTCTCACTCGTCCCACTCTGATGTAGTCACCAGTTCTTCATTCGTCCGTCTCTGATGTAGTCACTGGTTCCCCTCATCCCACTCTACTGTACTCACCAGTTTCTCTCGTCCCACTCTGCTGTAGTCACAAGTTTTCACTCGTCTCAATCTGCTGTAGTCACCGGTTTCTCCCCCGTTCCACTCTGCTGTAGTTACCAGTTCTTCACTCGTCCCACTCCGCTGTAGTCACCAGTTCCTCCCACATCTCACTCTGCTGTAATCACCAGTTCTTCACTCGTTTCCCTCGGATGTAATCATCGGTTCCTCATTCGTCCCACTCTTCTGTAGTCGTCATACTCTGTTGCACCCACTACCTTGGTTCTCCGCTAATCCCTTCCCAGGTTTATTTTTGCCTATTGGTTATATATCAAAATTTACCATACAGAAACAGAACACTGTCTGACTAGAGAGACTCGCACTTGACCACTTCATTTCGATGGACATATTTCATTTCCGTGCACACTTATTATCATTTCGGTGGACTATTATCATTTTGGTGCACACTTTTAATCATTTCGGAGGACTATTTTCATTTCGGTGCACACTTATTATCATTTCGGAGGACTGTTTTCATTTCGGTGCCTTTTTCAAAATTCAAACTCGAATATCTCAGCTTCTGATAAAGATATTGCTAGCACTTTTACACAGTTAAAATAAAACGCCATAAAGATTAAAATTATGTAATAACATTTCATAAAAACTGAAAAAATAAAAAATCCTCCGAAATGAGACAAAAAACGCAATTGTCGACATTCACCCATCAGATCATTGGACGACATGTTGTCCCACATGAGAGAGACTGTATCCAGCAAAACTCCGCACAGACTTGCTGTGCGTATGATAACCCGTGTTTCATCGGGAGTGATATTAGATTTGCTGCAGTTGCAGCGTGCCGCGACGCTGCATTCTCACGCTATTGACCTACTTGGGAAAATATGGCGGGAACTGAGTTATCTATCACATAGCGAAAGTACAACCACTTATTTTGCGAGATCGATTTGGTACACTATCTAAAAGAAATTTAGTGAAAGCTTATAGAAAGATGATTTGTAACGTTATTTTGTGACCGTTAGACAAGAAAGGTATGAAAACGCCAAAAAACAAGAAATTGACAAGAAAGGTAATTCAGTATGTATAGGTATTTCTTAAAATTATGCCAAGTATTATGGGTGTATCTGACTCATCTCATCTCTCATCTAGCCGTCAGGATCTCACAGCTGGGCAAAGGCCTCCCTCCCCTTCTTCCACTGATCTCGATCTTGTGCATCCACATGCCAATCCTAAGAAAATCCGTCCAGTTCGTCTCGCCATCTGCGTCTGGGTTGCCCGCGACGACGTCTGTCGGTTCTTGGCTTGTGTATCTGACTGCTGTGTACAAAAAATGCTGAGAATAATGGTTACAAATAGGTAATGGGTAGAAGATTTTACCTTCATACCACAATAATTTTCATGGCACAATGTCATTCATCGGTCTTTTTACATGACTGAAAATTGTGAAACCGCGTCTACACCTTTCACGGCTCTAGAACGTGAAATAGCTACATTTACCTCTGAAATTGGATCATATGGGGCCTCGCTGAGCTGGAAAATGCGCGCGTCCTGCCTTTTCATGGAGCCCGGGACGTGTAATAGCCGCAGAAAGTACTGAATTTAATATTACGTCATTCAAAAACATAGTTTTGCTAAAAAAACTCATTTTTACGCAAAGTTTAGTGCGTTTCATCATTTCACTTCATTTCTTATTCTAGTTGGAAAAAATATTTGCCCTAAAAATAAAGTTTCGAAATTATCTAGCTACAAGACTAGACAAGCTACAAAGACTTTTTTGTGACCTAAAATCAGATCCTTGTTTTTTTAGAAACTTGTTTATTAGACTAGAAACGCATGGTTAATTTAGTTATTGCGTCGTTTGTTCGATTTTCCATCTTTTTTTCATACGAATAAAGTTTATGTCAAACCAAGACGCATCTGTCGACGCAGCGTTGTGCGATGCTATTTAACATAAGCCGTAGTTTTATTCGTATAAAGATACAAACGGACATTGCTTTGTGTTTCTCGCCTGGCTAGAGTGGTTGAGTAATTTTTAGTACTACTACTACTACAGCCACAACAGTCCACTGCTGAACATGGGCCTCCTCCGAATGGAGGTACTCACCGCGCTGGGCAGGCGGATTGGCAAGGTGTTGTAGGTAGATATTCACAGGGAACGCTGCTGCCCATTCCCTGGATTAATTCCTTAGTCGCTTTTTACGACATCCACGGGAAAGATATGGGGTAATGCTATTCTAAGCTGGCACCACACGACAGACTGTTATATAAAACACTAATCTACATAGGTATAACTTGTTACGCCGTATTTTGTTGGAAATATTTAATTTCTTTCTGCCATTCCTTACAAAAATAAAATAACACAATTAATCTGAGATCCACAGAGAACATTAAATTAGGAGTGGCCGATCGGCGCTCCTTGGTTTAATTCCAGACATTCATCATAGTCGGAGTGCGCGAATTAAAACAACATTAGCTAAGGTGTGGTCTCACTCCAAGCGAATTTCGATTCAAAAAAAGTAAATAGAGAATTAAAAAAACCGGCCAAGAGCGTGTCAGACACGCCCACAAATAGGGTTTCGTAGTCAACGTTTAAATATCAGGTTTTTCAGCATTACAAACTTAATTTTGTTGCTGGTTTGTTAGCAGCAGTATGATGACCAACCGCAAATAGAAAACCTCAATTTTTCCTGAAACCTTTAAGGGTACGATATCCGTTATAGTTTTCATTGTAACTTCAGATTGTAAGCTATATTCCATATTTATTTCAAATTTTTAGCGTTTATACTTTAGAAGTTACAGCTGGAACAAATTATGGGTCAAAAACGCCCTTTTTAAAAGCAAATATCTCGTGACAGAAACATTTTAGAGAATTTGTTTCAAAGAAACCTCACCCTAAATTTAAAAGACCTATTCAACGATACCCTACTCAATATACAAAAGAAAAAAAAAAAATTTGCCCCCCTTTCACTTGTATGGGAGGGGGTCCAAAAAACATTTTAAATATTTTTTTCTTAACATTTTTATATTTGGGTCAACACGATCTATCTTCTCACCAAATTTCATGTTGATAGCTTTAAAACTGACGAAGATATGAGGGCGCGGCATACAGACAGACAGACAGACAGACAGACAGACAGACATGACGAAACTATAAGGGTTTCTAGTAGACTACGAAACCCTAAAAAACATCCCGTCTGCGTACTGTAGGTATGCAAACAACTAATCCAAACTTATTATTGTTCGGCGATTAGAAAAAAAGTTGTTCCTATGTCTGTTTTTGTGTACAATAAACGGTAAACAAATATGTAAAGTCATTTTCCTGAGAGAATTTTTATAAATTTGCGATGATTGTGCCTTGAAAGTAACGTTTTTGTAGAACCTGTGCCACAAGAACCTATGATAGCAAGTTTCAAGATAATGCTGTTATGATTCTTCTAAATTATCACTTGATGGCATTGCATCAACTTCAACCTAATACAGAGATACATAATTAGAAAAAGAAACGATATATGACACAAAGACGGACTTACCCCATATAAGGGATCTCTTGCAGAACATTAAGTATTTCTTTAGAAGATTTTCCGTCTGAATCTTTTCTCTTTACCAACTTATGACTGTCCTTTCTTTCATATTTGTAGTCGCCTTTTCCGCTATCATTGGAACCACCAATTTTCAAGGTTCCCAAGGATTTGGGTCGCGGCTCCAATGTAGATTTTTTGCTTTATGATAAACTTCTTAATTACAAATTCGACGTTCTGTGGACAAGGATTGATGGTTCCGAATTCGAATGGTTCTTGTAACGATGCTTTTTGCTCACATCTTGTTTCTTAAGCGTCTTTAAGTGATTGTTTTCTCTCATTCGGGATGTGGAAAGAAAACTTCTTTTGTTACTACCTAAGTAGTTCTAAAACAATGAATACTTACTTACTATTTATGATGACTATGCTCTTCTCGTTTCACAGATAAATGTGAAAACGTTACTCTAAGGAATAAAAGTCTGGCGAAGCAACAATACTTGCATTCCAGGTAATTTAAAAACCTTTCCTGTGACAGCAAGAAAGCATCAGTGCCCCAGTACAAATAAAACGGTCAGTACATAAATAAATAGACTTATTTTCACGTACGATGTTTTTGTTTTATTATCATGTTCAATGATGGGCCAAGTAATTTCAAGTTTCAAGTTTCAAGCATTTATTGGTAGGTAAAGATAAATTTTACAAGTCAAATGTCCTTAAATATACCATTTTATATCAAAACTGAAATATTTAATTTTTCATAATTTTAAACTAATAATTATTTGTTAAATAGTAGTGTATGGTTTTGTCTATGACAAAAACATTAAGGAGAGAGATGAACTTTTCGTTATCATGAAATTTTTGTTAATTTATAATTGCCAGAGCCACGAGTATGCTTTTTTAATTGGAGTATTTCAGTAAATTTTGAATAATTTGAGTGTTCAGTATAATTTGATTTTTTCACTGAATCGGAAAGCATACATTTCTTATTCAGGAAAATGCCCAAATATAACAGTAGACAGTAATAAAACTCGTTCAGGAAAATATGCAATTAAAAAACATAACTCGTTGTCCTACTCAATTAAAATGTGATCTTCAAAATGAAAAATGCAAGAGAGTGGTTGAAATTGTTAAACTTCGCCAGTATATTATGTACACTACTATACAAAGTTCAGAAAAAAAAATTGTAAGACTTACATTAATTGAGCCGCATCTAAAGCATCTAAACTTTTAGGTAGGGTAACCTTCTTTCCGCATCATGTTGTTCTACGGTGTCTTCTCTTTACTGTGCCAACGCGCAAAGCCGATTTGCCTAAGACGACGTGCGACTCCGGAAAATTCTAGAATATTTCAAAAGATTCCAAATGATTCCCCCCCCCTGCTCCTTCCCTGCTACATAAAACATTCGCAAGCGGGGATTATTGAAAACAGCGCTAAATTCACTTCGCTCGCTCGCTGCAGCTTTTGTTTGCCGTTTTCAATATTGAAATTGGTGTGTGAACAGACATTTTTACATCGTGTACCTACTTTCAGGTGAAGATTTTTACCGCAGATGAATAAAATACAAACATACATCCACAATCAGTTAGCAAAATGCACCATTCTTTGTACTTAGGAAACGTAACTTTCAAACTAAGGGTAAAATTTTACCTCAAATCTCGTTTTTCAAAACAATATTATTCCGCATAAAATTCACATAAAATTCTGAAATACATTATGCTGCTGTAGAGACATTAAAAGAATAAACTTGATTGAGAGAGAGAAAAAAGTTGACTTGTATCCACAAAAACACAAAGAATTTTCAACGGCCAGTCTTGCAACTTTAACTATAATATTTAGGAAATAGCATCAAGGAACCTTAGACTTGGCATGACTTTGTATAGATTTCGTTACTTGTTAGAGATAGTTTTTACAGAATGTTGTTTGAATTTACAAAAAGGATTCGAAAGTCGATTACCACGAATACAGCATTGATTCAAAAATAGCAACAAAATACATCGGCGGTGTGACGGTGTTAGTTCTATTTCTTTGAGTGGGTCACCAAATTGTCCAATAACCCGGTTTAAAAAAAATTCAACCGCCTAATGCAATTAGCAGGCCTCTGACGTACTTGTGTTACGATCGCCGTCTAAATGTTCTTAGACTGCAACCGGGACAAACCATCTTGCCTTAAACGGTGGTAGTAGCTCTCACACATGCCGGCGTATGTGCAAACAGCCATTATTGATTGTATGTAGCGGCCATTACTCCGGCACACGCCGTGATCATCGTTCGCTCGCCGGAACCTCATGAAAGTCAATGCGTGTCCGGACCAGGCACCAGGGACGGACTCAGGAATTATTTTGCTAAGTTGAACAACATTAAAATACAAACTTCTAATAGAAAAAAGATTATTTTCTTTTGTAGTAAGTACTCGTTTACTTTTAAAACGAAGTGATTATTTTTAGGATTTTTTGGCATACCATCAGAAAACTAATCGCTAGTTCTCCTCGGCTTCGTCGGCTTCTAGGTATAGGCATATAACTTATAAGGCATATTTTTTGACCGCGATTGAATATCTGTTGAATATTGTCTACTGTGGTGGCAGTGATACCACCTACAATAACATTCTCAAAAAGAGTTATAATAGGCAGGCGATCGGTCGTAAAACATTGCCGAATACTTTTGCTACATGACTGATTTGGAATATGGGCAGGAGGATGATGATTCACTATAATACTCTTCATTTTATGAGAATAATAATATAGAGGTAGTACTGCAGTGTATTAAATTACCATTACACGTTAGCACACCAATGAATAGTTTTACCAAGTATTTTTTCAAAAATGGGTTGTGGTTTGGCGTATTTATTTACTCCTCACAGTTTTATGAAACATCAAGGCATGTTTATAATTCATGATTTACCATGTCAACCCTAAGTTCGTACCCCATCACTCAAGCCTACGTAGCCTCTGATTTAATTCACCCACTGACTGGGCAGATTCTTTACGTACCCTCCAAATCCACTCCCTGCGCCTATGTAGATCGCCCTACATAACCTTTTTTGTTATTTTTCTACCTTTTTTTATTTACATAGGTAAGTAGGTCAATTTCCGTCTTAGATGTTTCTTTTTTAGTTGAAATGGGTTTGAGATTGTTATTTACCTTTTTTTTGATGGCGTAAGGAAAATAAGAAAATTATTGTTTGTGTAGATATCAAGAAATTTTACTTCTTGTGGTATACTCTTGCTTGATTCAAGTAGCTTTGATTGCAAGCCAGTTCCGAGAAAAATCATTAGTCTTTCCAAGGATTTTCATAAGTATATTCATGAACGTTCGTTGAAGCATAAAGTTTCATGCTGTGTGGTTAGCCAGGCCAGCCCCGAAGCAGTGCCTTCATGATAATTTTTTTATCCTGAGCCGCGTTTATCATCATCTTCCTGCCCTTATCCCAAGTACTTGGGGTCGGCGCACACGTTTCGTTAAACACAAAATCGTGTTGCAAAAGGATTTGCAGATGTCAACCCTTCTTGGGAATGTTTTTGTGGTGGATTAACCGCCACCATACGGTTGGCCCTGGCTGTTTGGGTTGGGTTTATCACTCGGTCGCCTCTTACGACCCCCACGGGAAGAGAGGGGGTGGTGCTATTCTACTCTGCCGGCACAACACGGCTAACCTCTGCCGGCACAACACGGCCTGAGCCGCGTTTATATGAGGAACAAAATAGTAGTTTATGCAACTGCCTAATAATGAGAGGCTTTAGGGTGAGAGTGTCTGTTTATCACACGAGGCGCAGCCGAGTGTGATAATAGTTTGACACGAGCATTCTAAAGCCTAATTATTTGCAGTTGCATACACTATTTTATCTACACTCTACAAGAAAAACTATGAAAAATAATTCAAACCTCCGCACTGCACTATGGCGATTGCAAGCCTATCTACTGAACCACCAACTGAACGACTTTTATACATAAGTAACTTTTTAACTAAACGTTAAAATGGAGGCTCATAAAAACTGAACAACTTTTAAAATTAAATAGCATTTATCGGTGAATTTTAATTCGAAAAATGATTTGAAGCAAAGTCCCGCCGCGGGTGACACTTGTTTTTTTTTTCATTCGACTTACTGATGGCCAGTATCAAATTGGATTTTTTTTTTCAAATACTGGAATTCGAGTTACTTTATGTAGCTGCCAGTAGTATGAAAGATTTTTTAAAGGCTGTATATTCGTAATGCAGTTCATTACGTTCGTACTTTCGATTCTGTAAAACGAATATTACGAACTGAGTGTAGATAAAAATTGTTATTAAACATTTGGTAAGTTAGTAATCCGATCATGTTAACTGACTATCAATAAGCGTTTATTTGCTTATATCCATTTTAGAATAAATATTTTTGAATTTTATTACAATACGGAGTCGTTATTTTTTATCATTTATTGCATACATGTTTGTTTTACTTGCTCATTCACTGTGGAAAACTAAGTTGAGCCGAATTGACCCGAAATCCCGGTAGGTATTATAGTTTTTTATTTCGATGCAATTGAGAATCGCACTTAAAAATACAGCTGCAGTAACTAGAACCAACAGGTTATCATTGAAACACATAAACATATTTTTTATTCTTTATTTATTTACGTTCATGGGTCGTTCATTCATCGCTATCACAATCCAAACAATCCAAATACAAACTGAATATGATTCCGTGACTCCAATAAAACTTGTAATTTGATTCGCATTTATCAGCCCGCAAATCCCTGGGCAGAGAAGTTAGATTTGAAAGCGGAGTTGGTAGCACTGGACTCTATAAAAAACAACGACCTCGCAACATAGTTAACTTAGTCAACCATCACATCAGACTATAGCAGTCTGCCAGGGTAAGCCACAAAGCACGATCTCCCGATTTCACCATCTAGTCGCTACCAGCCATCATCGGTACATCAGGCCGGAGGGCGTAAAGCCGGCGTGGCCTCCACACAAGAACCCGATTGCTAGTAGACTTGGTAGAGAAGAAGAATAAGAAGCAGCAAGAACAAGACCATTGAACGCGTTTACTGAATAAATATTGAACTAAATTGAAAAATCGTTTTTGTACGAAAAATATTGTTTAACTTTGTTTTGGTAAGGCCCCTGCAGTGTGTGTTTTGCCTGTAGTAAGAAGGGTATAGTAGTCGTAGTGTACTGACTTATCCCGGGTCTAGTAAGTCAGTAACGTATAAACCAAGGATATAACATTGAAATGATAATGACCCTCCTCATCTGCTCGTTGACAACGGTCCTCCTCCGGGATACTGGTTCAGACTAGTGATGGTTTTGATTTATTACGTTCACACAAAGTATCTTAAGAAAATCCAGCTTTTTGGTTCAGATTCCTTTTGGGTCAAATCAAACAAGTCGATAAAGCTCTGCATTCTGGACTCACAAGTATGGTATTAATTTCACTGTTAAGCAAAATGTTAAGCACACTCTAGGATTTCTCTTTCTTTCTTTGAGTCGGATTCCGAGTCATCTGACGACCTGATGAACCCTGGTGTCAGAAAGGAGTTTAGAAACCACCTTCTACAACTTCTATCAAATATCGTATCTATATAAAATTATTAAATCGATATCGATAGATTTACGTGATACACAACACTATATTGATCCGGTCTGAAAGTAAAGATAAGGCATCAAATATAAGTTAAATTATTGCACCGGTGAGGTGACATCGGTCTACGAGTATGCTCCAGAGACTGACCGTTATTTCGAAGTTAAATAAGTAGGTGTATTATTTTATTTATGCACCTATAGTTTCTGGTGTCATATTTTCAGTAAAATAATGTATTTTATAATTAATTATCATTATTTGTAGCTATTGCATTGTTTACTATTGTATTGAGTAAATATTTACCCTACTGCTTCAGAAGGAGGGTTATGTTTTTCGAGAGTATGTATTATGTATGTATGTTTGTATGTATGTGGACAAGAAAATTCTTTTTCACGGGTTGCAGCCCAAACGGATTGTTGGATTTTGACATATGAGGTGTCGCGTCGTAAGATTCGTATCAGCAACGCGAGTGACACTGGATTCATTCAAAAATTAAAGATGGCGGATTTTTACAGCAAAAAAGTACTTTAAAATTACCGCAGTCGGGTTTTTGTTTTTTAACACATCTACTTGTTTGACATAAATTATTTTGTCTAAGAATTTGTATTTTATATTTCAAGTTCGTTTGTAATTCTTAATAATATCCTGTTCTACCATGATCAGGAATTATTGTAATTATCATTTCTATTATCCCCGCCGTCTTATTTCACGACAGCGAGGTCAGCTGATATAGCCAGGGAATACGGAATAGTCCAGGGCGGTCATTATCGCCCTTCGTAAAAACGCCGCCCGCCCTACCGCGCTCCATTCCACAGATTAACCCGTAATGACCATACGTCACCGGCGAATGAGGTTCTTAATGCTTCTTAGGGATGATACTGTTCTTCCTGGTTATTTACTGAGTAAGTATCACCGTTGCTTTGTGATGCCGTTTCAGAATAGCATCACTCCATACGGTAAAAATGCCGCCCGCCCTACCGCGCTCCATTCCACAGATTAACCCGTAATGACCATACGTCACCGCCGAATGAGGTTCTTAATGCTTCTTAGGGATGATACTGTTCTTTCTTATTATTTACTGAGTATGAATCACCGTTGCTTTGTGATGCCGTTTCAGAGTAGCATCACTCCATACCGTAAAAACACTACCCACGCTCCATTCTATAGATTAACCCGTAATGACCATACGTCACCGCCGAATGAGATTCTTAATTCTTCTTAGGGAGGATACTGTTCCTCCTGATTATTTACTGAGTAATTATCACCGTTGCTTTGGGATGCCGTTTCAATATAGCATCACTCCATACCGTAAAAACGCCGAGCTCCATTCCACAGATTAACCCGTAATGACCATACGTCACCGTCGAATGGGATTCTTAGGGATGATACTGTTCCGTGATATAATTAGTAAGAAAATGTCAAAAGAAGTATTTTGGAAATACTTTCACTGATAAAAACGCACGACAGATAACAGTTAGGCTTCGAGCAACGCATCTTCCGTCCCGTTCCGGCCCATTCCAGCGTTTCTCAAAGCAGTTAGGTTTTAGGCTAAAGTTTTTGAGTATGTCTAAATTTTACGAATATTATCGCTTCACCTATCCTCAGAGCATCTTATAAGTACTCGAGAGATGCACTCGGGTGCATTACTAGAAGACTTATGTTCTTTTATAAACTTAATAATCCTACCCAGGCTCATACTCAAGGTCATACAGATTGAAATATTCCAAAATATGAATTCTACCATACTTGTAATTCCAGGATCTGTGTCAGTAACACTGGCTACAACGAAATAAGGTCACAAAGTCTTCCTGTTTATGATTCTCTCAAGCAGACAATAAAAAAGTTACGCGTATAGTTCCACTTTTCCCCACATCCCCGCACTAGGTAATGAAAATCGACCGCCGAAGGAGACATGAATACAATGAGCTGGTAATGATATATGAACTCTCCGCATCTTAACAAATCCTGCCCCCTACTCCGCACGAAATTGCTAAGGGTAGATGCTCAGAGCATGGGAGTCAGAGACAACCACTACGTACAATTAAAAAGAAGCTATGAAAATTTCTTAGGTACTTCACTTGCCCACTGTAATGTTATAGGTACATAAATATAGGGTGAAATTTTTCTATCAATCGATAGCGAAAACTCAGAACCGGCTAGTGATGAGGAATAACTTTCCCCAAGGAACATAGGTCAAAAACGAAAAATAAAATTGTACTTCCTAAGTTACTCTCTCTCTCTCTATGCGTGTGGGACACCGAGTCGTTCAACGTTACTCAAATCAGCTGATCGGCAATTTTGTATTGGAGCCTTATTTTTTTTTCGTAATATGCCTATGTTCCTTGGAAAAAATGTTCCTTATCACCAGCCGGTTTTGAGTTTTCGCTATCGGTCACTAGTAAAAGTTCACCCAGTATAGTAAAATCCATATCAACTTGGCAAACCAAAATTATCAAAATTACCTTAAACCAAACATTTTTAAGTAGGTAACTGACAAGCCTCTAACATATTTGTGTAAAGGTGAAAGTTCGTCGCGTTCGAGAAGTGCGATAGACGCATGGAGTCGTGCTTTATTATGGATGGCTTCTTACACGCGTCTGCCCCACTGTGCGGCTGCCATAGGCCGCTCGTGACTAACTTGCACCTTAAAGACTGCAAAACACAACTTTATTATATCTTACACACCAATGCTGATTACATCGAGTTTTTATTGGCTTTATTATGGCGTGTAGAATATATTTATTCTCCCTCTGATATGTTTCCTTCCTCTGAGCGTAGAGGATAAAGTGTATTGGGAAAGTTTATCTTCATAAAGTAACCCCTTATTGGCGGAGAAGTATTAGTGTTTTGGGTGTTGCTGACGCGGGTAAGTAAGTGCTTTGCAGGCTTTGGAGGAGGTAATGAATTTCGACATTATTTGCAGTTTTTTTTTTATAAAAAAGTTAAATAGGTAATGAAAATAATGAAAATAAATATGCTACTCTGAAAAGTTGGCTAGTGTCTTGAGCTGGATTTAAAACCTCTGATACCTTTCATAGGGCTATTCCTCGATTCGTTGTCCCCACATGAAATAAACATTGGGTTGATTTAGCTACTAGTAAATCTAGCAGTATTTTAATAAGTACCTACATCTTATTGTAATAGTCAGGAGCACATCAACCTAGCTACTAACAAAATGAATCAACTGGTTTTATAGATACAAAAAAAAAGTATTATTTGAGCTCTTAAAATAACGGGTTGATATGTTGTTTGCCCTGCAATAAAACATCATAGCTCATAAAAATGAAATTAAGTAAATGAAATAAAAACACATACAAAAACCAAAAACATTCCCTTTACTGCTTTCGCGTTCATAAAACACAGTAAGTTAGACTTGTGGAGCTATTTTGTGAGAAAAACTTAAATGAGTTTTCTTCAGACTGAGTGACTAGACTCGAGACTGGAGTAATTTTAGGTTAGTTTGTTATTCTGAGCCCTTTTTGTTGTAGACGTAGCATGAAATGGAAAGTTAATTAAACACAAGTCTTTTACAGTTGGAAAATCCTAATTTCAGTACCAGGAAAATCTGAATAATAAAACAATATTTTATACACCTATTATAAAATAGAGAAAATTCGGAACACTTGACTCTATTATGGATTTTCGCGACTGTCATTTGTTACAAAACCAGGGTTGTTACTGTAAAAATGTCACAGTAAAAGAATATCAAAACAGTAAAATCTGATACAAAACGTCACTATGATTATAAGACAATTTTAATCCAAGAAATGTAACGTTCGTGGCTACCATATTCTTAGTTACCCTGAGTTCTCCTGAGATTCCAGTTTACATGACTTATCCGAAAAGGCTTATCAATTACAGATATTTCGATTTCCAGGCATAAATGAAGAGAAGAGAAAATAACCGGAAGCTATGATCACCTCCAAACAAATTTAGCAATTCTCTTATCTCCGAATGACTTGGCTCATTGTTCCCCAATAATTGTTTCCGGAATCGAACCTGGGACCCGATAATTGAATCACAATGCCGTTATTATTGGCTCGCGTATTCAATGATGTCCTCTTCTCTCTTGCAGACAATAGCTAGATCTTTCATCTCCTATTAAAATTAAAATGAACTTTTTTTTGTAGAGCCTTATATTGAAAAACACTGGCCGCTTTCGATGATAAAATGACGAAACTAGTTTGATTCGAAATGAGAATGAAAATAACTTCATTTTTATTTGCAGCCATTTACAATTTAAAATTCCTCTCATATTTTGGGATTTTGCCCGCCCCGGTGCACCAACGCTTAAATTCCCCGATGAAGCCGTCAAATAAACCAAAAGCAGGGAATCCCTCGACATAAATCGACTTCGCTCGCTGAACATTTTTCCCGCGTGATTATATTCAAACGGTATAGGCGGGAGACGCATATTTCATTTTAACCGGCCGTCGATAGCTGCCGTGAAATATGGCGCCTACCCCGCCCCCCCTTCACCCCTCACATACAGAACTTCAAGATTATTTCAGGGAACGCTCGCAATACACTGCAGCCGCTTTCATATTCAACCGCAGAAATATTTCGCTCTTTTAGAATATTACATCAAAAGAAAATTTCTATCCAAAAGGAAATAAAAAATAATCCCGTCACTCTCGAGAACTCGCATTTAAATATGAACGTAAAGTCAGCGCGAGTGCTCGTAAAACTTAATTTACTTCCGTCGAGTTACGACCCCTAATTAAAAATCGACGACCTGCGGCCGGTCGCCGCTCGCTGCAACCTTCTATAGAAGACCTTCTATAGAAAGCCAACTAAGCTATAGCTTAGTTGGCTTTCTATAAATTATTCACAAACTAAATTACCTCGTGCTAAAAAACGCCCGGAATTTACCTACCGCATAAAACGGAGCGCTTAGTTTAAAATTCAAATTCGGAGCGTCTAACACGGCGGGCCGGCTCAGTCGATTTAAGTGCAAATACGGCCGAGTGCGGGAGTCCTGGCCGGACATTTGCTATGGTAATGAGCGCGGCGCACTCTCCGCGGCCGGGTAATACCATTCATGGTGCTACAATGGACCGAATGCACTGTACAAATAGCGAATTACGCTCTGAATAAAAGAAATGTGGACTTTCGCGCGGCTCTCCTTAGTACAATCTGCGCTGTTTCATTTACATAAATGCAAGCTGAATGTTTTAGAAGCTTTACGTTGGAAGCGTTTTACCAAATTTAGTTCTAGGTATTCTATTTCTGAACAATGGCAACTTTTATGTTGTGGTAATAAAGATGTAAAGATTATAAAGATTACCAATTATTCTGGGAAGAACAAGACGGACTTAAAACTTCGGTAATTCACAAACATGTTTCAATCGGTGACCCAGGCCATAAAAGTGAATATTTGTCCCTAAAATTAGGTCAAAAATATTAACACTATTGTATACGTATACCTATACCACAAAATAGAGAAAAAACAGAAGGACAGGTTGTCCCCTTTTCCGATCATTTATACCTACTCACTTGGGTTGCTACTTTTACTATCTGAATTTTTGAAATATGGTACTTAGTTTAACACTAAACACTAAACTCTACAAAAGCGCATCATAATTTTTATGTTCATCTAACGCTGTTGACACACAACAACAACTAGCGTCTGAAACGATTTAGTTTCGCGCGTAAACTACGGCGCTTAGATGTGTGTGAGGGTAGTGACATTTCTTTGCAGCCGTCTCTCTGTATTGCGCACCTGCCAATACTTTCTTTGTAGCTATACTAACCCCTTCCCTGAATCAATTACTGTCAATATTCATTATTCGGCGCTTGGATATGCGGCGCCTGTACAATGCAAATTACTCAATGGTTATGATCTTTATTTAAGGGGTTATCTATCAGCTTTATTCTGTTTGGTTGCGATGCGACTTACTTATTTTTGAATATCCATTACGATGTCTTTGATGCAGGCTAAAAAATCACCTCTCCATTTTTAACCGTGAGGAAAAATGCGAAAAGGGAATAATTCTGGGTATAGACAGCAACGTTCTGCGTAAAATCCTGAAGCAGTAAACTGACGTAACTATTGATATGATGACTTGATTAAGTTTGAACTAATTATGGATAAGTCCGTATTCCAACAACCAGATACAAGCAAGCTCCACAGAATAGATCAGCGATGCGACACGCACCATGACATCTATCACAAAGATCGTCAGCCGTTGTCATCGGGACGCGCGTTCAACGTTTGTTTGTTTCTTCTGTTTCATGCATTATACGACCACTTGTCAGATACCATCTTACGTCTCCTCTATGAATCATGCGCTTTACAACCGACTCTGCTCCCGGACGCAGACTAATTCTACGATGCGCAGCGCAGATGGATTACGCCCTATTCCTATTTCGTGCACCAAAGAGTATGTAACAAAACTAGCGTTTTACAATATTAATCAACTGTGCCATGCACTATTTATTTATTTTTTTTATTTTTATTTAAAACTGAAGTCTACAGCTATAGTACATAACAGATAACAAACATAATATACAAGTATTCTAAACATAAGCCAATTACAGACCTCCATTATATTTACCATATAGATAGTTATATAAGAGGGTATTTTTAAGTTACCATCCGACTTCCGAGAACAAACTATTTTAATCCTTATTTATAGGTAAATGTATGGTTTAAGTAATTAAGAAGGTAGGTACAGGTAGGTACTCATTCAAAAGTGTAATAACAATTATAGAAATCTAAATATGGTCTGCCACACATTGCAAGTTGTGTTAGAGTGTATGTAATGTAATGATAGTGATGTTGATGTTTTTGTGTAGTGTAATGTGAGTGAGTGAGTGCATTATTGTGAAGTTTAGAGTTAGTTTACATGCCGGAAAAAAAAACGTTGTGTGGAATACACTTAATTAATTAATTAATTAAACGCTAGTAGTGTGAGTTTCGCATTTTTTTTTTTGTGATGTCGGTAAGAAATCGTGTTTTGGATTGAAAGAAGAGATCAGTATCTGAAAATAATTTGTTGTAGGTTCGAGGCAAACGTACTTTGACAGAATTTGCTGCATAATTTGTTCGGACAGGTGTCGTGTAAAGGAGCTGTGTGTGTCTAGTGCGTTTCTCAGGAACACGCAGCTGTAGCATGCTGTTCACAAGAGGAGAACAATCGAGTGCCCCCGTGCAGATGTCGTGCAGGAGCGCCATGTCTCGCAGGAGCCGCCGGTCGCGTAATGATAATAGTCTGTGGTCTGTACATGACTGCTGATAAGAAACATTTTCAATTTTACTGCGGTAGTTCAAATGTTTCAAAAACTTGCGTTGTACCTTCTCTATAGCATTGTCGTATGTTATGTATTGTGGATTCCATATAGAACTACAGTATTCAAGCAAATTACGAACATACGCAAAATATAAAGTTTTAATACACGGTATGCTAGTGAATGGTTTTGTAATACGGTAAATGAAACCTAAATTTTTGAATGCTTTATTAACTATTTCGTCCACATGGAATGAAAAGGTCAGCTTATTATCTAGTAATACTCCTAAGTCTCTTACCATAGTCTCCTTCCTAATTAAGGAACCATTCAAAAAGTATTGTGTGTCAATATGTGAACCACGAGTGAAGGTTACGTGAACACATTTACTTAAATTTACACCAATCCTATTTATTCTGTAATACTCACTCAGCCTATTAAGATCGTCCTGAAGATTGATGGAATCCTGAGGATGATGTATATTGTAATAAATTTTTTTGTCATCGGCGTAGAGTAAATACTTAGCGTGCCTGAAACACTTGCCTATGTCATGTAAAAAAGCTAAATACAGTAAGGGACCAAGAATAGAACCTTGTGGTACACCAGAAGATATGTCGGTGTAATCAGAGCGACAGCCTCCAACCACTACAGCCTGTCGTCTATTAGATATATATGATTCCAACCACCTCAGTAAGTCACCATGTATTCCCAATAACTGAAGCTTTTGCATAAGAATAAAGTGGTCCACGCGATCAAATGCCTTTTCAAAATCTGTATAAATTACATCGACCTGTGAACGACATCCCATTCCGTGAAGGATATCATCCGTAAATATGGCCAAGTTGGTGGTTGTCGACCGACCTTTAAAAAAGCCATGTTGCTCTTCAGGTATGCCCTGCTTTATAACTGGAAAAATGTGATCATATACAACACGCTCAAAGCATTTACTCAGAACATTTAAAATTGAGATCGGTCTATAGTGTTCAATGTTACGTTTGGACCCCTTTTTGTGGAGAGGTACAATGAGAGCCTCTTTCTATATGGACGGGAAAATACCTTCCTTCACAGAGCGATTAAATAAGATGGCTATTGGTGTCGCAAGAGTCTCTGCACATTTTGTCAAGAATATGGGTGGAATACGATCGCTGCCTGGACCCTTATTCTGATCGAGTTTACGAAGTACATTTGTGATGTACTGGGGGTGAACCTGGATTGAACTAACTGTGTGAGTATAAGAACAAGTGGAGTTACTAGGGTCAGGATAGCTATTTGCTGGTTGCATAAACATTCGCTCAAAAAAGTCTTTAAATGCTTGACACATTTCCTGCCCAGTGGACAAAGTATCACTGCCATAACACATTATACTCGGAAAACTTGATGTACATTTTCGTTTTGTATTTGCATATGACCAGAATAATTTTGGATTGTGTCTAATGGCTTCTTGTGTTCGTTTAATATAGTTACTGTAGCATTCAGTTTGCATGGTTTTCATTCTACAACGCAACATTTTAAATGTGTCGCGGTCACGAGGATTATTATACAACTTTACAAACGAGTGCACTTTGTCTTTTTCTTTGATTACATTGATTAGAGCTTTACTGTACCAAATAGGATATTGGAAATGACCGGATATAATAGTAAGAGGGACATGTCTGGCTATTAATTCATACATTTTGTTGTAAAACACACTTACTGCGTCCTCAAAATTGGGAGAAGCAAGCATAGTTTCCCAATCTATGTTTGACAGTTCGTTGTTTATGTCATCGTAGTTAGCCTTCCTAAATAAGTATTTCTGGTGGCTTAATTTTGGTAGGGGTGGTATTGTGATGTCGGATGAATCGATATTTAAGGTGGTATGAAGGTGAACGTCCTCCTTTACTAAAAGAGACATGCACTTTGTTAAGTTCACATTATAATTGCAAAAAATGAGATCTAATGTATTACCCGAGTCATTGATAAAGAAGTTATGCTGTGTAAGACCAAGATAATTAGTTGAATTAATAAAATTAAGACTTGCTTCTTGGAGTTCCACGGTGCCAGTTTTAGTAAACAAGGGTCCGTTTTGGCTCCATTTCACAGATGACAAATTGAAATCTCCTGCTAACATAAGGTGATCATCCTTTACTCTCGGCATAATGTCGTTTATCCATTCAGTAAGATAACTTATTCGCTTAACTAAGTTTTTATCCGGCGGTATGTAAGCCAGCGCGATATGAAGATCTCGATCAGAACCTATTGACCGCCCCCCCACCGTAATCCATAAACACTCGATATCTAATGGGAAGTTGTTTTTCTCCCAATCCGTGCGCACATGTACGCCCAGCTCTTTCTTACATAATATCATCAGTCCGCCGCCGTTCGTCCCACGGTCACGTCTGAATATGTTATACCTATTATCCACTAATTCTGAGTCTAAAATACAGGAATTTAGCCAGGTTTCAGTGATCAACAATATGTGATAATTTAAAGTGATAAGATTGTTGTAAAACTCCAACGTTTTAGTGCGCAATCCACGAACGTTTTGGTAGAATATATTCAAATTAGCCATTTAAACAATTAGTTTGAGTTAAGCTGTGCATACATTCAGTACTTGCAAGTTTAGGTTTATAGGTGGACAATAGGTATACGTACAGCGTGGAATCAGGGCCATCAAGACGGAAATGATGACGATTGGCATGATAAACTCCATGAATGTGTAGTATGGAATGTGTGGTGTAAATGTAGGTGAGTACCGAAGTGAGGTTAGTGTATTCAGTGTGTGGCAAACAGAAAATATTTAAACCAACGAAAAACAAAAACAAGACATTTAAATAATTTTGTTTAAATCAGATTCTTTGGAAATCAATATGAAAGGCGAGCCCTGCGTTTTACGTGTGTAAATGCGACAGTTTTTAATCCATACAAACTGGTATCCTTTTTCTTTTTTTGCTATAGTTTTGCATTTATTAAGTAGTGTCTTGTTTCGAGTCGTTAGATGTTCATTAACGAATATAGCAGATGGTTCGCCTTCCATACCAATTGAATTTGTAGAATTTAGGTCACGCATTTTTTTCAAAGCCGATATATCCGTGCCCGGCGTGAATAAGTTGATATGTCTAAAATGATGATTTTACAGGAGAGCGATTTTAAGGTTTTGAACTTATTTCCTAAATCCAGTTTTTTGTTCAATACAAAAATTTTACTTGATCTAGCTATTATTTTGAGAGATAAATCAAATGTTAATGAGCAATTATTGAATAAAAGCTTACTTTACGAGATAATAGACTTATCAATGGTGTTTTTTGACTGTTATAGTTGTATAATTAGACTTACCCATATGTTCACAATTTTCACAAACAACATATTCACTTATTAACCTTTTTGTTAATATGAAATGTTACTTGAAATAAGCGAATCTCATCAATCTTATGCCGTGTGATGCCGGCTTAGAATAGCATCACCCCAATTCTACCCGTGGGTGTCGTAAAAAGCGACTAAGGGATAATCATCCAGTGAATGGGCAGCAGCGTTTCCTGTCAATGCAACATCTTGCACTGCGCTCGCCAATCCGCCTGCCAAGCGTGGTGAGTATAGCAATACCCTCTGATAGGGGGAGAACCATGTCCAGCAGTGGACTGTTGTGGCTGTTGGCATCAATCTCATTAGCCTATAGCAGTCTACTGCTTGGTGTAGGCCTCCCAGGCTACGTCACAAGTCACGATCTCCCGTTTTTCCCTTCCAGTCGCTATTGGCGACTCTCTTTAAGTCATCGGTCCATCTGGCTGGAGGGCGCCCAACGCTATGCTTGCCGAGTCATGGCCTCCTTTTGAAGACCCGCTTACTCCACCGTCCATTAACTCTGCGACATATGTGACCAACCGATTGCACAAATCAGCTTGCCACACTTCCATACTATGTCCGTTACTTTAGTATTTTGCCGCATAATCGCATCGTTTAAAGCCTTATCCATTATCCATTAGCGAGATTCTTTAGACCTTTCCGTAGGCCTCTGAGTGAAATGTAGCAGGTGGCCCATTTTAACTGTCTGGTTCTACGTTTAGAAGTAATGAAAGGTAAGATGCACTGATCGAACACCTTAGTCTTGAGGCGTTGTGGCAAGAGTGACTCCAGAATATTATGCAACTTCTGAAATGCTGCCCAGACCAGATGCACTCTTCTAGTGATTTCAGCCTCGAAGTTGTATTTTCCTAACTGCAATGTTTGCCTAAGGTAAACATACTTCTGGACAACTTCAAGGTCTACATAGTCTACTGATTGAAGATGACCTTGCTATTGTCCAAGTTTCATCTCGAGGCTCACACGTTCCTCGACCTCGAGGTCGTATTTATGTGGCCGGCAAAGTGGAGATGCTTGAGATTTTCACCATTCACGTCAATGCCCAATCCCACAGTAAGGTCTTGAATACATCCCGCAGCAGCGTCGTGTTAAAAAGTTTCGGGGATATAACGTCACCAAGCTTTACACCACGGAGTAGTGGTATGGGTCTTAATTTCTGGTTTTGTACTTAAACAGAGATGATCTTCATGTGATTTAGGTCATCGTCGCTGATTTATACAACCAGCGATTGGCTATTTTACTCTTCTGACTTCTGTATGACCTGCAGTACAGTATGGATGTGGTTCACAGTGCTGAAGCCATTACGTAACCCAGCCTGTTTCAGTGGCTGGAAGATGTCAAATCTTGACGCCAGACGATTACGGCCATGAAAAGCTCATAGACGTTTTGCCCAGTAGTTTGATCGGCTCAACGTGTTTGTGAATGTGTCTGCTCCTTCGCCGCCTTCAGGGTTGTCCCATTGGCTATTGTGGAGTTTAATAGCCTTTTCCACTAGCTTTAAGCAGCGTAGCAAGGGCACTCCGTCTTCCTCGGGAGCCTTCCTATTATTACACTGCCTCAGATTACTCGATTCCAGCTATATCTACGTCCGGGAGATTGTCCGTAAAGTGGCAGGAAAGAAGGCTCTGTAGGTTGTCGCATCAGAGGAAGGTTTTTATTGAAGTCCTCGATTTCAGCGAGAACCCCTGGGACTGATGTGACGGTATCACCATTCAAGGCAGTTAGATTCCTTCCCAGTGTCTTAGTAAAGACTTTTGTCCGGCGATTGCCTCTTGTAAGAGTGTTTGAGCTTCGGAGGTCGCGTCTCACCATACTTCTGTCTCCCTTGTCTTCTCTATCTTTTTATGAAAAGATCAGAACCATCTTTTTCTGGAAAAGCATCCTCTGGTGTTTCTCATATAAGTCGCATCAGTTCCAAGGTCTCACTTGAAAGTTTGAACTTTGTCTTTTCGTCCTTTGTGAATGTGCCTCACTCTTGTTTCTTATATAGACCTGTTTTAGCCTTCTAAGTTCTCGTCAGCATTTATAGTGTCTCCAGGAGTTCTTATTGTTGGAACTTGTGTCCGGCTTGAGACTTCTTTTCCACTTGAAGTTGATATTTATTTAGGATACCCTCTTACGTGTCTACCTGTGTATTAAACCTAATAATCACAGACACTTCCCTAAATATGTGCCTATTATCCGTCATGAAGAACTCAATCTCACTCTTTGTCCTCCCGTCTGGGCTTTTTTAGTTCCAATTCTGTTGGGGCTTTTTCTGAAAAAGGTGTCCATACCGGGACAAAAAAACTTTGCTTGCTTATGAAGTCAATCAATATTTGGTTTCTGCGCCCAAATGCTGGTTGATTTCCTAATGTCGTGCGTAGCCATGTCGTTCGGCGACACATCGTCACAGCCTCCACCTCTTCGTTAGAGCTGCTCGAAGTCATAGCATAGTCAAGTGAGTATAGCCACTTTAACGATCTTGAGAGAGAAATGTTAGAATTAACTTTTTGTTCAAGCAGGTGAAGAGGACTATAGTTAAAGTATTTTAACTTTAGGCACAGATTTTGTGATGCTAAGGTAAGGTTCAATGAAGTCTTAGGTAACTTTGAACTACTGTTAAGCTGATCTCAGTCATAACTAATTTTGGGACAATAAGAGATATTATTTGTGAACCCTTTAGAAATTTGAGAAACTATGGGCCTTACCACAAAAAAAGTTAGACACACGTTGAACGCTTGTCTGGCGCGTACCAATTTTTTGTATAGTGTTTAAAATTTAAACACGCGCTAGTCTAGCTTTTTTGTGGGAAGGTTTGAGAAACTATATGAGTAGCTACTCGATAGATTATTTACATAAATTGATATATCGCATAAAGACTGCAGAGACTATTTAAACAAATGAACTTATTGAATGTAAGACTGAAGAGACCACTTAGATAAATTGACTTATCAAATGTTAGACTGAAGATACAGTTAAAACAAATTGACATATTAAATTTAAGAATGAAGAGAATATTTAAACAAATTGACATATCAAATGTAAAACTAAAGATACTAATTAAACAAATTAACATATCAAGTTACACACTTTAAGAGTGAAACATTTCTAAATGAGTAAATTGAAATATCAAACTTTAAACATGTATGTGGTGTTTGTGAATAAGTTGACATATCGACATGTTCTTATTTTTGTACAAAACTCATAAAATTATACCTTGATAAATAGTGTTGTCAACAAAAAAACGCAAAAAACAGAGTTATTTACTTATTACCGAATACGATATCTGGGCCTTTAATGAACATATCGAGATGATTTTTTGTGACATACAACTTCATAGCAAAAGAAAGCGGTTGAGCTAATAAAAAAAATATCATACATCTCGACTTATCAACTTATTCACGCCGGGCACGGATATAATTGTCTTTGGTCGCTCGCTTTCTAAAACGCACTACAATTGCCCTTGGTCTGCCGGTGACTTGTCTCTTGGCCTGGACTCGGTGTGCAAATTCTATTTCGTCTGGTTGCAGCTGAAGACCTGCAAATTCCGCTAGTTTTATTGCGACGTCGGTTAGAGATTCGTCTTTCATTTCGGGAACTCCAACAATCTCAACATTCTGAAGTCTTGACCACTGTTCTTGCTTCATAGACGTCTCTTCCAGCGCTGCAAGTCTGCCCTCCAGAGTCTTGACGGTTAATTTAAGATTTTTATTTTCGTTCTGCACTGTCTTCATCATAGCGCTTTGACTTTCAAGCTTCTTAATTATTTCATCATGCTTGTCGCTAAGTAATTGGACCGATTTCTCCAACTCTGCAAGTTTGATCGATAATGGTTCTAATGCGGCCTCTACAGCTGATTTTATTTGATGAGGTAATTGGTTACGAACCTTGCTAATATCATCACTCAGCTTTGCCAAATCTGAAGCATCAAAACCCACAGTAGTATCATCTGGGGTTGCCTGCGTAGTTGGTTGCGGAGTACTGTCGCGCTTGACTGGAGTGTCCTGTCGTTCCGGGTCCTGTCTCCTCCTGCCCTTGTTAGAACATTGAGGACAGGACCATGCTGCGCCGGGATCAGACTCGGTTCCAACACACGACACATGGTACTGCAGGGAGCAGTTAGGCTGGGTGCATTTTAATGAGTCTTTTGGTAACAGTTTTTTTAGACAAAGACTGCACTTGGACGACATTGTAGATGGCACTCAAAACTGTGTTAAAACTCAACAACTTTTATGTACGGTAATTATACTTGTTAAATATGAAATTTAAACTGATTCTAGTTAAATATAAAGCCGGAAAAACAATTAAAATATGCACAATCTACTACTACTACACCTATTTAGTCCGCTATTCCAGGCCAATTACATCCAACCGCTGCTTGCAACCTTTTCAGGGCTAGTGGTCTACCTGTCTTTCTGACAAAATTACAGTCATAGACAAAATATAGATTCAAGCTTTCCATATGGTTTTTCAACTTTCATATTTGCATTCAAGGTAAAACTTTTAATTACTGGATAGCGAGAAATCCACGAAGGATTCTACGAAAAAGCGGCAATGAACGTCAATTTTGGAAACCACCGTGTTAACTGACGGCTGGTTGTTTATTTTTTGCCGTCGAAAGGGTCGGCGGTTTTATTAAAAGCCAATTACTTTTGATCGGTCAAAAGTGCTTCATCGAAATATTAATAAGGCAGTTGCCGAGGGCGTTTATTCAATAAACAAAGTTTTGAACATTTTTTACACTGAGAAAATACCTTTTCAGGTTCTACTTTGAAAAAATGTTCTATATGTGGAAGCTTGTAATTGGCATTTGTTTGTGTACTTAATTAAATATGTTTTTTAGGCTGTAAGCTCCCCAAATAAAATAAAATAAAATAAAATAAAATAAAATAAAATAAAATAAAATAAAATAAAATAAAGTTCTTTTGCGGAACACTAATTAAAATACTCTTCGTTTAACTAACTAAAATTACAGTTTAATTAATTTCACCTATTCATGTTTTTTTTTGTTTAATATCAATAGGATTATTTTCGTGTCGAGTCATTTTAATAAAATTTCCAAACGCCGTTAATTTATAGAAGCCCCCGGATTCAAACACAGCAGCAGTTTTTCGTTTTTCTTGTGAGAACGGCATGTTTTCCCTCGATAATTATGTAACCTATGTCAAACCATTGCAGTTAATATAGGTACTCTATCTATGTACCAACCAAATCTGTGAAACCTTTTGATCATCATCTGCCTTCCCTTACCCCAAAGCAGTTGGGGTCGGCGCAACATGTTTTGTTAAAACCATGTTAAAACTCAAAATCATCCTGATGACAACCATTATGCGGTTGACCATAGTCGACAGCAAAGAATACTATACTCTCACTGGCGTGGAGGTCGACAGATATTTAGCCGTCACCATAGAATCTACGTCGCCTTTTACGAAACACCCTGAATAGTCATGGTCCTTAGCAAAAAAATACTGTTTTGCCGGCACAGTTAATGCCGCTTTGCTCAGTGATACTAGGGACCATTGTGAATGATTCCATCCGAGGAAATGAAAAATCCATCCACTGGATTTCAAGATGGCGGATCTTCGTTTTTTGTATGGCACTAAAAAAAATATTCTTCTGGAGCCCATCGTTTGGGGTATCAAATGAAAGGGCTAGACGAGACAATTTCAAAAATATATCGTTTTAATACATTTTCGTTGCCTTCTTAGAAAAAAATCAAGTTACATTTTTAAAAGTAGTCAAAACATGCCAAGTTTGAGGTCCAGTAGGTACAAAATGGCTGACAGATAGTTTCATAAAAGTATGCCAAATGATCCACCATATCCTTAACTCTAACATGGCGAAAGGAATTTTGAAAATAATAAGATTTAATGTATATTTTGCAATGGAAAGTAGATCATTGGGAACTGCAGTAGGTTAGTAAGAACTGCTTGTTCGCCTCCATAAATGTTTAAGATGCAATTCTCCTCATGATTGCTTTTACACTTAAAGCTAGATTATGATGTGCCGGATCATTTTGAATCTTCGGGCACGGTTGTGCCCCCGCCAAATCGAGTAAAAAGTGACTTTGCCGTACCATATTTCTCTTAAAGCAGTTTTGGCCAAAGTTGAGACCCTTTTAACGATATGTTGGATCAAAATAGAAATATTTAATTTAGCAGATATAGAAGCTCTAAATGGAGTAAAATACTTAAGTTTAAGAATAGAAAAAAAAATTAACTATGTGATTCTATGTGAATACACAGGATTAAAATTTTAAATTTACAGCGAAACATCATTCATTGCAGTTTTAATTGTAGAATCATGTTAGTGTTTAGTGTATAAATATGAAATACAATGATTCTAAAGTTATTTCGTACCGACGACGTCGTGGACTGCACAACGTTTCTGGCGGAGTGGCGGACTTGGCTGTCTTTAACAAAATATATCTTGCAAGTAGTTAAGTATATGATTATTTGTTTTTGCAATTATTTAATTTTGGTCGCTCGAATAGGCCATATTTGACAACTTTCATTATTATTTATCTAATTATAAATAAAAAATCCCCTCTAACGCATCTCCGCGAGGCAAAGTTCCCAGCAGACTGACAGCGTTACCTCTTTGAATAGCTAAGCTCAACCTTTGAGCGAGGTAACTGTCAACAAGTTTCAGATATAAGGTTATTTTTCTTTGATGATGTGTTTTTTAGTATGGGCTGTCAAATATGGCCCATTGGAACGACCGTACTTGAAGTCAATATTTTATGTACGAAAACTCTAATTTTTTTGCGGTAGATGTACCTAATGAGTGGTGAGACTTGCTTTTTTTTGTTGTGTTTTGATGGTATCTCATATCTTTACATAAGGCTTTTTTGATCTCACTTCTTTCATATACCTAGGTACATGTCAACTAAAAGTGCTTTAGAAGTTTTATGGTCGGTCGAATGAGTAACAGATTCAAGGGAATTGAATGAATTTTTGAAATATTGAATGTTTATTTAATGACTGTTTGGGTCTTTAACACAAAAGTTTCAAATGTTATCCAAAATATCGTTGTTTTGGGTGTCGAAATTGGCCTGAACTGTTTCGAGAGAAACAATTTTATTTAATTTAATCATTTATTGTAGGTACCTACACAAAAACAAATACAGGACAAATACAAAAACAAAAACGATACAGCAGGCACTACTTACAGTCCAGCAAAAAAGAGTAGACAAAAAATGAGGGCGCCACTTTGTATGAAATTTCAAAATTAAATGGCAACATTGACTATGAATGGCAACAATTTAGTATGAAAAATGTTTAGTTCCATTTTATTGAATTTCTACTCTTTTTGCTGGACTGTATTTCTAACATGAATTTTTCTTACAGGCCTACTAAACTGAGATAGCATTCATAGGTAGAGCAACATGGTACCTATGGCAAATACGCTTCTATATCTGCTAAATTAAATATTTCTATTTTTATCCAACATATCGTTAAAGGGGTCTCAACTTTGGCCAAAACTGCTTTAAGAGAAATATGGTACGGCAAAGCCACTTTTTACTCGACTTGGCATGGGGCACAACCGTGCCCGAAGATTTAAAATGATCCGGCACATCATAATCTAGCTTTAAAAGCAATCATGAGGAGAATTATTGCATCTTAAACATTTATGGAGGCGCACAAGAAGTTCTTACTAACCTACTGCAGTTCCCAATAATTTACTTTCCATTGCAAAATATACATTAAATCTTATTATTTTCAAAATTCCTTTCGTCATGTTAGAGTTAAGGATATGGTGAATCATTTGGCATACTTTTATGAAACTATCTGTCAGCCATTTTGTACCTACTGGACCTCAAACTTGGCATGTTTTGACTAGTTTTAAAAATGTAACTTGGTTTTTTTCTAAGTGTGCACCTGAAATGTATTAAAACGATATATTTTTGAAATCGTCTCGTCTAGCCTTTTCATTTGATACCCCACACAATGGCCTCCAGAAGAATTATTTTTTTAGTTCCATACAAAAAAACGAAGGTCCGCCATCTTGAAATCCAGTGGATGGATTTTTCATTTCCTCGGATGGAATCACTCACAATGGTCCCTAGTATCACTGAGCAAAGCGGCATCAACTGTGCCGGCAAAACAGCTTTCGGGTGATATTTGACCGTACCCGCTTAGACAGAATGGACTAGAGGTGGCAGTATTCTTAGCTGCTACCACACGGACAAGCCAAAGCCACCGTGAAACTGTTAGATCGTGAATTTTAGAAACCCTCTAGAATTTTATGATATTAGTATGGATCAAAAGATTTCCTATCTATTCAAGTACTCAGACATTCATTCATCATTCGAAAGGCTGTTTTCCATTTCACTCAATCAATCCTCACAAATCCACGCTATTCGCTATTTCGCTATATTGCTGACAATGCCCGTTTTTTAATACATTGCTGCTTATAATATGGGCGTCGTCATTACAATTTACAACAAACGTAAATAACCAGCAAATTGGATGGACCAATGACTTGAAAAAAGCGACTGGCAGCGTCTTAATAGCAAAACGGCTCATTCTGTAGTAGGCCTATATCCGACAGTGGTCTGCTAGAGACTCATCATCATTGGCCTCATACGTCTGTGACAGACGATTTATTCAGTGTCTGAGGCAAGATTTCTCATGGCTGTATAAGCCGATACGGGAGCGGCATGACTTTCCGCACGCTCTACAAACGAAGGTGGAATTGGAGACTGGCACATGCATGTTTAGATGTCGTTTTTGCCTTTTGTTTGCGAGACCAGCGAACCAGGCATCATCGTGAGCTTTACGCCCATCAAACACACGCTTTCTCCATACATCCCTATTCTCAGCAAGCTTCTCCCAGCTTTGATGGTCGATGTCAAACGCAGCCATGTCCCGTTTGGCGCAATCTTTGAAACGTAGCATCGGTCTCCCTACTCCTCTTTTGGCGTTAGCTACGGCGCCAAGCAGGACACGCCGCGATAGACGCGAAGGTTCCTTGCGGTACACATGCTCTAGCCACCGCAATCGTCTCTGCTTAAGCAAAGCGGTAAAGCTAGGCAGCTGTGCAATTTCTAGAACTCGCTCGTTTGTGACTCTGTCCTGCCAGGTTATATGCAAGATGTTTCTTATGCTAGAGACTGATGTGATGATAAAACAGCATCATCTGCCTGCCCGTATCCCAAATTAGTTGGGGTCGGCGCAACATGTTTTGTGAGAGCACAAAATCAAAAGGATTTGGCAATGTTATATGACCAGCCGCCTGTCTGACGTCAACTCTTTTTGGAAATGCTTTTGTAGGTGGTATCACCATATCATGGGGTATCATGGGGTTATCATGGGGTGGATCATAGTCGACAGATACTCAGCCGAGGTCAAAAATTCTACGTCGCCATTTACGAAACACCCTGAGTGGACTAGGGGTGGCATTGTTCTTAGCCGCTACCAAACGGCATTCACGGCATCCATGATGATGGCGGTCGTTACACAACCATGTCAGAGGCCTGCTACTAGCAGTAGGCAGTTGAAAAACTCTGACACCAGGTTTCATCGGGTCTTGAACAACTCGGTGTCCCACACGAAGACATAGAGAGAGATAATGATGAACCAGCAATGTATGCCAATTCAGCTGTCAGGGCAGCATAAGAGAAATGGCCACTTTATCTTTGCTCAGCAGATTGCCGGAACGACAAAACTTGCGTGATCCGGAGCGAACTTAGGACAAAGCTCTTTGTGCTCATGATTAACTCCACAAGTTTAATTGATTCCCATCGATGGAATTTCAAAGTGACGGATGAATTTTGATTAATATGAGAATTTCACGAGTTAAGTATTTCATAAGAGCCGTGTGATGCCGGCTTAGAATGTCATCACCCCATATCTTTCCCGTGGGTGTCGTAAGAGGGGACTAAGGGATAAATTCATCTAGGGGTCCATTCCCTCGATTAATTTCGCAATCGCATTGCAACATCTTGCATTTCGCTCACCAACCCGCCTGCCACGCGTTGTGAGTATGGCAAATACCCCCCTACTAGGGGGAAGCCCATGTTCCGCAGTGGATTTTATTCTGGCTGTTATAGTATTAGTTATGGTAAGTATTTCAACCCTCTGAATTGGGATACTAGTACCTAAACGAATAAAAAACTTCGGGTCGTTTGTTCACACAATGTCCCCTCTGGGTGTACCACACTACTTGAGAGCCATTAAGTAGCAAGTATGAAGGAGTATAAGGATACAACAGCATCAAAATAATATTAAAAATATTCTATTAAAAGTTTCAAGAAACAACATTTTCGTATACCCTTTATTGTAAGGGAAGGGTTGGGTGTATTACGGAGAGTGTGTTAAGTTGTTTATTTATGAGTTCACGCCTGCATTGTATTAGGTCGGTCCGGGTTCGATGTTTGAGAGTGGAGCAAAGGTGGTATACAGAGTGTTATGAAACCGACGATCGAGGGTGGCGACAGTTTTCAATACCTATCTAAGTTTTGAAAAGCTTTGCTGGCATTTTTGGTGGCTAGATATTCTATTTTTACGAGTGGGACAACGTGAGGTTACCCGATTAATCCTGAACAGAGTTTTTCGCCCGCCTAATACTAGTAGCAGGCCTATGACATGGTTGTGTAGCGACCGCCGTCTAAGAAATCGTAGACACCTTCACGATTTGGATTTCTAAAGCTTTTTACACATGCATGACAGAATGTTAAAAACAGGGTTTGCCGTATGAGCTCTGAAAACTGATAATCCCGGATTATCGTGAAAAAGGACATATCAAGGCAATGAGCAACTACTGTGAAAACTACACTTTCATAGGGAAAGTTGCTCAGCCGCTTACGTAGTTTTTTTTTTCTAACATGTCTTTTACAAATTTTGTTATACGCTTAAGTGCTGATTTACATTGTGTGTGTAGCCACTAACAAAGTGAGTGGCCACTATGAATACAGCGTGTCCTGTAAAATGCAAGTCACGCGGACATCAAGCAATATGTCTGCGTCGACGGAGCGTTCACTCGGATGAAAAATCGAACACATCCTGTATTCGAGGGCTACTTCTTATAGAAACACTTAGGTAGATGCATGGTACATGATACTTCGTGTTGCATACCTATTTCGATGAATATTATTCGCGGCCCACAGATGTCGCTGGAAGTATTTTAAAACACAATATCGTTTGGATTTTTTGTCACTAGGTTATTTGTCACATACTGGGCGCAAGATCCACAGAGTAGATGTGACGCGTAAGATGTAGACGTGAGATGTGCGACATCGCGACGCTTGAAACCGTTTCCATATTAAAATTTATAAAAAAGAATTGACAACGCTACACACGAGAGACGCGTGCTACATCGGTGAGACACAACCATCACTTTGCTGATAGATGTCATTTTACGTCTCTCGTCCTACGTCTTCGCTATGGAGCTAGCGCCTTAGGTTTAATGCCAATAACATTTGCATCTCCATCAGAAGGTTCAATAAGAAAAAAACATTTAATTTTATTTATATGCCAACGAAGATCGTATCCATCATTTTATTTTTAAAAGCAACAAATAAGTACAAACCCCTTATTAATAATTGGACATAAAAACATGAGCAGGTTGAATAAGTAAAATGAAAGCTCAGAGATTAAAAAAGCTTTCAATATACGTCGAGAGATTAACCACCATTGTTGAATAAATAATGCGTCGCAGGTAAAGGGCAAATGTTGATTCTACATATCGCAATATAGTGAATGAGTCGAATTTTGAATATAACTGAAAATTTACATTACAAATAATCGTTCATATAGACAAATTATTTGAGTATGTCGTTTTTATGGTCTTGATAAGAACAATAACAAGCTACAAAACTGATTCAAACTCATGACGCCTCAAGACGACGATGTGACGCTAAAACCACGTTACTACACTGTTCCATGTTAATGATGTCGTGACGTCAAGATGTGGACAGGTTCTTGCTCTAGATGTGGTGATGGCAGAGGGCACAAAGTCTTCTTACTCGAGTGGTTGCCAAAAGTAGGGCGTGGAAGTGTAGGTTATCCCTTGAGTGTCTGAGGTGCGACATAGTGAAGGTTGTTGGCAGAACCCGATCTAGAAAAAAGGGATCTGTGGTATCAGATTAATACAGGGTGTTAGGCAGAAGGTTGAACATACGTTAAGGGTAGACAGATGGGGTCACCTGTTACCTACCTGGACAAAAAAAAAAAATTTTTGACCCTTGGTTTTTTTTTTAATTTCATTTTTTTAAATTTATCGAATTTCATCAGTTTTAAAACTTTGGAGGCTTGTAACTTTATGTAGGGTGGATGGATCTGGCAACTTTTTTTTTTGTTTTTGTCTCAATTGTTGGTGAATTCATGTAAAATTATTGTTTTGTACAAATAACAACTAAAAAAAAGTTACGAGCCATCAAAGATTACAAAAGAGGTAAAACGTGATTTTAGCTTTTTCTTTGCAACGAAATTAAAAAAAAAACTAAAAATTATTGAACGATTAGGATTTCATCAAAACATCCTTGGTGAATGGCCTTTCGAACGGTATTTAAATTGTTGAATAAAAAAAATTACTTTAGGAGCTATTCGCCATTCTTTACAAAAAACGGGAGTTTTGATGAAACATTCGTTTTGAGATTTTTCATTTTTCGCGAAATCCTGCAAGTTATTTTGGTAAAACTTAAATGGATAGTAATAAATTTGCTTAGTTCGCTTAGTGGAAGCGTCACGTGGGGTTTAGTGGAGGAGGTGTTTGATGAAGACAGACCCATCGTCTTTCAACACGATGGCTGCCCAGCGCACTGGAGTGTGAATGTAAGGGAGCTATTAGATAATAGCTTTCCCAATTCTTGGATTGGAAGAGGAGGGCCAATTCCCTGGCCAGCGCGATCGCCCGACCTCACGCCTCTAGACTTTTACGTGTGGGGAAGGGCTAAGGAGTTAGTGTACGCTACTGAGGTTGGAAGTCGGGAGGAACTAGTCCAAAGAATTAACGCTGCATTTGATATTATGAAGCAGGAAATGCTGCTACGAACTACAACAACAGAAATACGAAAACGATGCCGAGCCTGCATCGCAAATCAAGGACGCCAATTTGAGCAGCAATTGTAATTTTTTTAAGAAAAATAAGTGTGTTACCTTAATAAAAAATTTGCCTTAATCATCACCGTTAGTTTAATTACATGCTGAATTTCACAAATCATGCAAAATCCCGCTAAAATGATAAATTTCTCAAAACGAATGTTTCATCAAAACTCCCGTTTTTTGTAAAGAATGGCGAATAGCTCCTAAAACAATTTTTTTTATTCAACAATTTACATACCGTTCGAAAGGCCATTCACCAAGGATGTTTCGATGAAATCCTAATCGTTCAATAATTTTTAGTTTTTTTTTTATTTCGTTGCAAAGAAAAAGCTAAAATCACGTTTTACCTCTTTTGTAATCTTTGATGGCTCGTAACTTTTTTTTTAGTTGTTATTTGTACAAAACAATAATTTTACATGAATTCACCAACAATTGAGACAAAAACAAAAAAAAAAGTTGCCAGATCCATCCACCCTACATAAAGTTACAAGCCTCCAAAGTTTTAAAACTGATGAAATTCGATAAATTTAAAAAAATGAAATTAAAAAAAAAAACAAGGGTCAAAAATTTATTTTTTTGGGCCAGGTAGGTAACAGGTGACCCCATCTGTCTACCCTTAACGTATGTTCAACCTTCTGCCTAACACCCTGTACATTACCCTTATCATTTAAGAGATCAACCTGCACTGGTTCTTTTTACCAAATGTATAGAGAACCAGAATATATTTGGCCTCTTAACTTTGTTGCTACAAACATTGCACTAAAACTTCTAGCGAAAATTAAACCCCACGGGTGGTATTGAAACGCAGAGGAATTTAATCGGTACGGTCGGACAAAAAATCAGCAGACAAAGGCTGGAATCACACGTAACGTACGTTGCTGCGTTATTTTAGCGCTGTATTACGCATGCGTTATGACAACATTTTTCACCTTATTCCACCATACATTATTCGGTTTGCGTCAAACGCTTAGTCGGACGCATCCGTTGACACAGCTTTGTGCTATATGTAGAGTTAGAGGATGTGATTGTACTTTTATGAAAATAAGGTTCAGATCCCCATTTTCTTAACGCATGCGTTACGCAGCGTTTTGTGTGATTCTCGCCAAATTAAACAATAAATCTGGTGAGAACACGTCGTATCGGTGTGTTTCCAATGGGCACGTAACGTCGGCAGCATAAGAACGTTAATTTATTTTCTGACTCCAAACGCGGGTAATATGAAAATTTCCTCGCGTGGGGAGGCGTTGCAGACGGACGACTTTATTTTTCAAATATAATGTAAGAATTATTTGGGATCACTATGGATTAGGTCGGCAGACCAGTAACATCATCATGCCTTCTGATTTCACTCTCTTTGGTCTTCTTCTTCTTATTCATATTCATATTCTTCATCGAGTCAGTCGATAGTAACGATTAACATTCGGCTCTGTTATCGTGGCACCTTCCTAAACCAGCCTGGATACTATTGAGCACTATTGATTCTCAGGGAAGGTCTCCACAAGTGGAAAGCTTTCTTCTTCTTCTCTAGCTACATTAAAAAAAAATACGTTCTAGGGCGATAAACGTTTTGGAACAGGGGAACTTTTGGGCGATAATGTCAAATTAGTATGACAGTGATAGTGCAACTGTCATGTTTATAGGTACTAAAAAACGCGATGCATTGGGAAACACTGCTGATAATAATGGCTAGCAGCACCTTGGGCCGACCAATATGTAACATCTTATCGCTCATCTAGAACTACAAAGACGTAACTGTCATTTTGCAAATTTTACAGGAGAGCGTTTTAAAGATTTTTTTACGCTTCTTTTTTGTTTTAAAACTTCAGTTTATATAGTTTACAACTGCACCTTGGATATTTCGGATGTTTGACTATATAGGTACAGTACAGTAACAAAAATATTTAAAAATGTCAAATGTAAGTATAAAAAAACCACTTTAAGTATTTTGACACATGCAGTTACGTCTTTGTTGCATTGAAAATGACTCATTTTGTAAGTTGTGTCACTAAATATGTATGAGATCTTCTATTTGTGGCTGTTTACAGTCAAGCCAAGTCTGATTAGACACTCGAACTGCCATTCTATGTCTTGTGTGTGGCATGGGAACGTACCCGCTTGCGCCCCTATCTATAAGTACGACCGTATGGACTGTTTGTCTCCTACTCATTTTGATGCAGTTTTAGGACTACTGAATTAACTAGACTGGTAGATACCAATAAGAGACACTACCCTAGTACCCTTGAGAGTACCCTCTTACCACGACCAGTGCTTCTCGTACTCTCGGTAGTCACATAGACTTCCTCAACCCCGGCTTCTCGTGACGGTTGATACATACATCAGCCTATTGCAGTCCAGTCCTGAACGTCTACCAGCCGCCATTATTACGTCATCGTGCTATTTGACCTGGATTAAGCTCCAGGACCTGTTATAATGCTGGCTGTTATGTAGAAAAAGTCTATCTCGGATCACCAGCGCCCCTTTCGCAGACGCCCCTCACGCACAAGCTCCCCGCACCCTATGACATAGTGGCCTACCTCCATCACAGCAATGATCATATTGTCACTATATTTGCTGTTGTACCACACCTTGCACAGCTTTTGTCTCCTTCGCTACTTCCGCTTTCCCAATATGAGACAAAGGACAAGGAAAGTTGCCATCTTTGGAAGATTGCCGCGTCAGGACAAGCCGCAGAACACGCTTTGCCTTGCATACAGATCTGCATGACGCGGAGTAGGTAGGATCTTCGCGTCTTTCTATCACCAACTCCACCGCCGAAAACCCGCGTTGTACCAACGGTGCAGGTCACGCCGCCACTGTGACTACACCTGCTGGCTCAACCTTCAGCTTCCAGCGGTCCTCTAAGGACATATTCGCTTAGCTAAAGCCATCCGACGCCCAGCAAGGACGTTGGTCATAAATATTCACAGTCTATACCGATCAAACTTACAGGATGTATAAAAAAGGCGCCTACTTTACCGTGATGCTGGTGGGATTCAGGACCTAAATTTTCTGGTTCACGCTCACCCGAAAGAGTGCTACGCCAAGCCGAAAATTAATGCAATGACTACTCTAGCAAATCTATGGATCGAATACGTGCGCCACATGAATGCGCGCGGAGGTTCCCCAAACATCATCCACTTTGCCAAGTGGATGAATCCTGCGTCGTGAAGTACGAAACAAGCTCTTCTCGTGAAACCCGGCGAGCTAAAAAGGATGAAGTTGGCACTGCAAGGAGAGAGCAACGTAGCAAAATAACTCATGGCGGTCGCGGAAGCACCAACTGGCCCCAAATCAGAAAGAAGAAAGAAAAGTCCTGATCCAGGCAATCAGGACAGGCCCTTCAATGAAATCCAGGTCTCTCACCGCATGGGGTGGATGTATCCTCCAGCGTCAAAAAGATCTGTTCTATCGTTGTGATATATGTGAGGAGGGAGTGCCAGGAGCGCACTGGAGGCCCTTAGACCCAGATGTGGTGCTGGCAGAACTCCTCATAGAGCTGTTATAATCATGGGCACCATCTCAGCGTTTCACGGTTTCCGTACCAGCTCGACTGCTGTTTTGGTATAGTCTCGAGAGGAAGCAAAGCCAGTCAACGATGAGCCGCCGCTGGCTGACGGATACTAAACGGGTTTCCTCCTATGGGGAATCATACGCCTGTTTGACCTGGCCGTGGCGTAAGGTTCCGCCTGGACACCTGGACATGGCTGCAGTCGACATATGATCCTATTCCATCAGGTCAGCCGCAAACGTTTTCTCGATCAATTAATTATGTTATGCAATTTTGACGCAAAGTACAATCAAGTCCCTAAGTTTTTGTGCTTCAATGACAGTAAATACTAATTACGTCATTAGATCATAAAAAACTAAGAGCTATATTAGTTCAACACCGACACAAAATGCATATATGGCGTGGTTGCTCAAATATTATACATTGTTTTGGTGATACAAAGACCAAAAATACATTTGTATCTATGTAGCACTCTAAAAAGAAATCATAATTGGTGTTACAAAGACTGAAAATACATTTACAACGGTGTAGCACTCTAAAATGACAGATCATCACAGGGCGCCTCACGCAACTGACAAATATGACGTAGTTGCACTCTGGGAAAGTCCATTTTTATAAAAATGCAACAAAGACACTTTCGCTCTCTTTCGGCCATTTGTTGAACAATAAAAATGTCTTTGTAGCACCATATTTATTGACCATTTTAGAACAATCTGGCATCATTAACTCATTTTTGCATTTTTTGACAGTTACGTCTTTGTAGTACTAGATGAGCGATAAACGTTTTGGAACAGGGGAACTTTTGGGCGATAATGTCAAATTAGTATGACAGTGATAGTGCAACTGTCATTTTTATAGGTACTAAAAAACGCGATGCATTGGGAAACACTGCTGATAATAAGGGCTAGCAGCACCTTGGGCCGACCAATATGTAACATCTTATGACTAGTGGATTAAATTAATAATGGGTTTCCTTCTTACAAATCGCACGTCTGTACAGCCCCTCCCCAGTTGCCCAGTTTAATTGGAGCGCAGTAATTTATCGCCGGATCTCCGTTATCGGATTACCGCCCGATCAAAATTATATTTGCGCTACTAAATTAATTTACAATACACATTCGAAATTATATTTGAGCTACTAAATTAATTTACAGTACACATTGTTCGCACTTCCGACCTCAAGGAGTTAATTGGTACAAGAGCTTTAACTACTATAATTTTTCACCCACAAGCTTACATCATAATAATAACCTATTATTTACTAGGAAATCACAATACACCTTTTCACAGCACCTTGAAATACCTTCCTTCCTATTTAGATTTTTATTAAAGACAAAATAGTACAGTAACCTACCACCTACCCACTTACCTGTGTCAAAACTATATTTCAATTGAAAACCACGTTGCCATCTACAAGCTAGTTGTAAGAAAAGTCTGAAAATTAAATCTTCTATATAGAGCGATCTGGGCGTATGTCGATTTTTGCAACTTTTCAGGAGAGCAAAAATAAAGTTTTAATTCAGTGTTATTAAAAAAATATAAAGATTTTAAGAAAAAACGCTAGGTAGAAATATCGCTTATATATCTGGTAATACATTAATGGACGTATTGTTGAAGCTGCTGCAATATGTGTCAGTCAAATATAGTGTTTTTAAAAAAAAGGTCAGCTTTTACGCCCTTATGGCTCCGAAATTCTTGGCCAATAATGACCTAAAACAGAGTTACGCCGTTGTGGCTATGGCAATGTCGATATTGTTAAGGCGTAACACATATTTACGCCCATACGGTTTCGGATTTTTGGAGCTTTAAAGGCGTATTTATTTGATACGCCTGTATAGCTCAAAAATGCAGTGTCAAAATTACGGTTTTGACCCTGGGCGTATGTATGAGTTCCGCCTTTTAGCTTCTAAAATTGAGGGCGTATTTAATACATAAGCCTTTGTGTCATAAAACTAAATGGCTAAACGTGTATATTTTTTTTTTTTTTTTTTTTTTTTTTTATTTATGATGGGCTTACTCTTGACCCCAATCTTACCCTAGAGCAGAGATGGGATCTACGGTGGAGCGAGCTTGCCCAGAAGATGCCTATTCACTCTAGACTTAAAGAGATTCAGGTTATATGCACTCGGAAATACAGACGCAGGCAGGGAATTCCATTCTTTAGCCGTGCGCATAATGAAAGATGATTTGAAGCGCTTAGTGCGTAATGTGGGTATATCAACTAAGAACGGATGGTAGCCGGCCGTGCGTCTGGATGTCCGATAGAAGAAAGGAGACGGTGGTATGAGCTCATGCAGCTCACGCGCACACTCTCCGAAGTACAATCTGTAGAAAACCGATAGGCAAGCAACCTTGCGGCGGTGAGCCGTTACGCCGTTACGTCTTAGTTCAGCTGAAGTAAAAGTATTGAATATTGCTATTTTCTCGTCGGTAATATCAGTGAATTATATTTATTCATGGAATACACAAAATTGAAACGTAAAAGGACATAATCAATTGGCCATACAAGTGTAGGCCCCTCACAAATGCCTCGTAATGACAACCCAATAAGGACCTGCTACACAGATGGGTCTAAGAAAGAAAAGGCGAAATTATCGGGGGCAGGTATCGGCGGCGGGGGCAATATCCAAGACCCGCCAAGTCTACACAAAGCCATACCACTGGGGAAGTTCACTAACGGTTGAAGTGCTGGCCATTATGGGATGCGCTAGGGAGCTACACACTAGAGAAGTTAACACAGACGTGATAATATACAGTGACAGCCAAGCAGCTCTGAAATCTCTGAACAAAACAAGCACCACATCAGTTCTAGTAAAAGAATGTAAGTTGGCACTGTATAAATTGCCACATAAAAGTAGAATAAGAGATGAATTGGTCTCCGGACACCAAGGCAACACGGTTAATGAAGTAGCGGACGAATTGACCAGGCAAGGGTCTAACAAACCTTCATTTGCCCTGAACTATGCCGACTAATTTCAGGATAGGCAACTAAATCAACAAAAAATTTACAGAATTGCAACTATTAGTTAAGAGTACGCGCAACCTTCTGCAACTAAGTAGGCAAAATATTAGGCAGATTGTAGGACTACTGACGGGACACTGCGACCTCAATGGACAACTGCAAATCATGAAATTAAAAGATGACCCATCTTGCTGCAAGTGCGGACAGGAAGATAGCAGCTTCCACTACTTAGCAGAATGTCCAAGCTACTCCCTGCCAAGATGGGAATTTCTAGGTAATGACAAACTTAAAGAAGAACACCTTGCGTATATATCTCCAAAAAATGTCCATGGTCACACGAAGATTCGAGGAGGTGATGCTGTAGGAGCACCAGTGAACCCTGTGCCCCAAAACCTAGGAATTTAGTGAAATAGTTTCAACAAATGGAGCTGAACACCCATTTGCGAGCTTTGCATGCATCTTACTCACTACATGTCACTCAAATAGCTTTGGAACGGTCTATACTAGCGGGATCTCGCTAATGGATTAGGTCCGGAATGAGATTATCCGCCAACAGACCAATGTAATGGACATAGTTTGGAAGTGTAGCAAGCTGAAGTGGCAGTGGGCTGGTCACATCTATCGTAGAACTTGTGGAGTAAGCGGGTTCTCGAGGTGAGCCCTCGGCTTTGTTGTTGGACGACCTTGGTCAGATGGACTGATGGCTTAAGAGAATGGTGGGTAGCGACTGGATGGCAATAATAGGAGATCGTGACTTGTGGCGTACTCTAGTCTAAATGAGACCTTTGTCCAGCAGTGGAATGTGATGTACTCAATGTAACGGAGTGAAAATTCACGTAAAAGTCAATGATTGTAATTGGTGAGAAAATCACCTATTGACAAATATCATAAATTGCCTGTTTATATGCAAATGGGTAGGTAGTTTTGTCGACGAGATGAGTTTACAGTTCTATACTAATTTCCTAATCTAAAGTACTTTTTCGGTCCAATAAAAAGTAGGAATTATTCCGGTAAATTACCTACAATTGTCGTAACATAACCACAACGTACCTGTATGTTTCTGTGTATTTCCATTATCTGGCCGAAATTTAAAATCTTTTCATTCTTCCACATTGCCTTACATCCATATTTGACCACCACACTCATTAAATTTATAGATAACACATAAAATTCACTAAAAACACCACTTTAAATCGAAGCCAAAACGTTTGCCGGCTGAGTTGATAAACAAATGGCAAAAATCACCGAAAAAATATTGCCGTCCTTTTCACTCACGCGGTGCGAGATATATCACTATCTCTTTCCATCGTAGGAAGCTGCGAGCGACAAGGGCATATTTCTAAATATGTCTTAACATCATTGAATGTGGGTCCAGAGCCATCTAGCTGTAACTCGTATTACGTCTGTTTTACAGATTCCATTTAGCCTTATCTTTGATTATGCCGTTTTGCTTCAACAGCAGCATAGCACTTACGCCTTGATAGACTGCTGTAACTTTCAAACGAATAAAGGTAGCAAAAAACGGGTAAATGGCACTTGTAGCTAAGAGAAAAAATAAATGAAATGTGAAAAAAACCTATTTAGGGCATATGATGACATACGCCCAGATCGCTCTATATGGAAGAAATGTAGATCAAGTTTTTTGTCGTAGCTTGCCGAAAGCGTAGCACTTCAGGCTCGTAGCCAATCGGCTACGCGGAGAACTAAAAAGCTTAATATTTATCAGCCACAAATCACAATCTTAGGCTCTAATCTACTTATTATAAAAACCTAAAAAGCAAGCCTTACATAGCAAAAGTGCGAAAATTCGAAATACACTGAGCTTTCAAGGGTTGTTCAAAACGCCGCCGATAGAACCTCAACTCACGTCCGCAACAATTTGTGACGCAGTCAGCGTCGTCGTCACGTCGCGCAGCTGCCGCCATTTATTTCACAATACAGCAGTCAAATGCACGGATTTTATTGGGCGTCAAGATCGGTGTCAACCATTCCACTTCCTATAACACGAGGATGTAGTGAAAATTCGTTGCGGATATGAAAATTTTCTCTCGTAATAATGTGATTTATAATGTTTTCACACTTGGTATTTGCGCACAAAACGAAGTCTGCCATTTAGTTCACCATTATCTGCTTGCCAGTGTCGAAGTGTGATATTTTAACGAAGGTAAGCTGGAGCCTGCAGCAACAAAATATAAATTGAAGCCTAGATTAAAGTGAGAGTATGGATTAGTAAAATTTTGAATGGTGAGCCCATAGAGTAACTTATCATTTGTAGGTGAGCCGATTGGAATCGGCGTGTATGAAACTATGGACCATTCGCCACTGCTTTCTGCCCTTATCGCAATATGTATTGTTAGAGCACAAAATCATGTATCAAACGGATTTAGCAATGTTTTATGATTGGCCGCCTACCTGCCTACCTGACGACAATCCTCTTTAGAAATTCTGTTGTAGGTGGTATCACCGTCATGATGCGGTTGACCATAGTCGATAGATATTCAGCCTAAGTCAGAAAGTCTACGTCGCCTTTTACTTAACTCAATGAGTGGACTAGGGATGGCAGTATTCTCGAGCCGAAACTTACTGATAGGAATGACCGATGAAATGAATTATATAATTAACTTTTTGGTTAAAAAGTTAATACAAACGAAGCAAGCGGAAAAAATTCACGCTGCCAGAGGGATTGGAACCCACGTCTTCTGACAAGCCGGGTCAGACGTGTTGAAGCTACACCATGGCAGGCTCTGCCCTTCTTTCTTGTATTTACCTACTTAGTACCTTCTAACATTGAGTGTTGACACGCAAGTTTCGAGCCGAAACTCGCTGATAGGAAAGTCAAACGCAACTCGCGGCGAGCAGCTGCGCGCTTGTGTTTTGTTTGTTGCTCGTGTTTGTTTGTGTTCGCTTCGTGACCAACATTCTCAGCTTGAATGTCGTTTGGTAATGATACACACAGCTTCAACGCACGCACCTGCGTGTAATTTGTTTAACGTATGGAAAACTGGCAATCATGTCATAGGTATTTCAACTATTTCTTACAATGTAAAACTTTGCTACGTTCAGTAGGTACAGAGCTTGAGCGTCCGTTATTAATTTGTGACAGAACCTTTAATTTTATGAAGCCTTATGTAAGTAGGTACTGAGTTGCGTTTAAGAAAGCAAGTTAAAAAGCCAAAAATAGAAACGTAGTGTTTTTACGTCACTTTTTTATATTATTTATTAAAAAGTTATTACAATCGTTATACACCGTGTTTCGGAGGAAATTCACTGAATTGGATACATTATTTAGGGCATATTGTATATGTATTGAACACTTTTACTAAGGAACTAATGACGAAAAACGAGAAAATATTTCGACCTCCCACAGAAGTCAGTCTGATGATCGAAAATTTTGTATAGGACACCGAATCTTATTTTTCTGTTTCACGCATTGGTCCAATAGTGACAGTTATTAAGTACAATGCACTAAACAACGTGTTAATTTAAGGCATTTCTTCCAAAATACAGTGTTCAATTTGCTAAGTAATATTTTTCATCCTACCATCATACCCACGCAGGTTCATTCCAATCCTTTCGCAGCATTACATAATGTACTCATTTTCATACACACCCCGTTTTCCCACCGCCAACTGGCGAAACGCCAAGGCTGAATTCAATAACAAATTATTAGTTGCCATCGTTTGGAGCACACCGAATACATGCAGATTATAGAGTCTATTTGCGAGGAGTTTTGAAGCTTACGCAGGAAGCATTTCGTATTTCGGATGATAATAATGGTGGAACACGTGCACCGTTTGATTTTATAACTAGCTTTTTTCTCTAATGATTCTACTTACCTACAGTTTTAGCTCAAACCTACACCTGCCTGACTTATTATTGGAAAGACCGATGCTTTTGATCGGTTTCTTTAAGACAGTCAGAAGTAAGTGAAATCCGGTACAAATACCGCAAATCAATACATGCAAAGCTACATCAACATTCAGCGGCGTTGTCAAAACGGCGCATTTCATGCTGCGCGTGCACGTTCTACCAGCCAATTATCGAAAACTAGAGTTGATATGATTTTGAATTTATTACTTTTTGTCTGAGATTGTTCTTAGTTTGGTTAGGAAATTACTTACAGATTTTCCGTATTAGTTACAGATTTTCCGTAAGTAAAATGGTTTCTGCTTAATATGGAACTCTTAACTCATATTGCATCTCAATATCCGGAAAAATCCATACATAATGTATTCACAAATCGTATTAGGAAGAGTCTAGTGATAGCGTTTAAATTATGTAAAATTGTGTTCTTACAAACAAGTTGGAAGTTTGGAACGAGCGAACGGCTGGTAATCCTTGCTTATGAAATTCAATGAGAACGTCTCATAACATATACGTGCCCTTTACGAAATCCTTCACTAAGTAACCATCGAAATTCTGTACAGCCCCGATAATATACGAAACTACTGCTGGTTTTGTTTCACACTTCGTACGTAGTGGTTGTGATGAGAAAGCAATGTATATGAGAGGAGATAAAGTTTGTCGCGATTTCGTCAATGTTGCAGGGATCGTACGGAATTATGTAAAATGTGAAGTTTGCAAACTCCTCCGGGATTTCGGATGTTAGTTCCCGAGCAACATTGTGATATCTTAGAAAGTTGCACTAAATACCGGGTGTAAGGGATGGTGTACCCAAAACTTTTAGGCATGATAAGACCATGAAACTGATAATTTTTTGCTATGAAGATTTAATTGTAAGGAAAAAAGCAAATTTCAGTTCAACTTTATCATCTGAAGGGAAATTGTATGGCCGGTCGAAAAATTATTCTTATTTGCCAATGTGGCCTCCATAGAGAAAATTGTTCAGTTTCATGGTCTGAGCGTACCCGCAAAGTTTATTGTCCACCGTCCCTTACACCCAATATACTTGGGAAATTTTCATAAGGAAACTGGTTCCTTTATTACCCTATAATAAAATCATAGTCTGTATGATGAAACAATGTATGCCTACGGAAGACAATTTAAACTGGAAATTGGATTGCTGCTATTTGAAGCGAAAGATTTTATGTTTTGCACGATGTGTAAAATGTATATAAAATAATAAAGATAAATAATTTAAAGTTAATAAAGTATCACTATACCATCACCATAACAGCCTGATAATAGCCACAATAGTCCACTGCTGGACATGGTTATATCGACAGGTATTGCCATACTCACCACGCTTGGCAGATGGATTGGCGAACTCAGTGCAAGATGTTACAGGGAACGCTGCTGCCCATTCCCTGGATGGTTGTACCTTAGTCGTTTTGTACGACACCCACGGGTAGAGTTGGGGTAGTTTTATTCTAAGCCGGTATTATACGGCATAATAATGAAGAGAAATAATTTAAATATTTTAATAAAGCATCAAGGTTTTTGATAATTGTACTCTTTTATTCTTTTCGACCTACCACTTTATTATTTTAAATATAAGGTCCTATTTAATTCACAGCAAATATTTTAGGGGCAGATCAAATAAAATATAAGCATGTACTAGGCAAATTTTTAAAGAAATCTACACGCTAGTTTTCGAGAAAACTTCATTTAACTAAAAAAAAAATGAAACGCAAAAAGTGCACCCTGTTTGTACTAGAAACGCACACTTCGATGAATTTAAATTACGCGCCAAATGCGCCGTGCTGTGATTGGTTGGTTGTTAGTGTGCGTGCCGTATAAGTGTATCATGTTTACATGGCGGAACGTCAGTTGGGTCAGTCAAAGGGTGTTCACATAATTAATTAAAAAGTTTGTTTGAAAATGAAAAAAAAAATCTAGCGAGTAGATTTTTTTTAAAATGCCTTAGATGTTTTTCTTATACATATTTACGCATGCCCTTAAAATATTTGCAGTGAATTTAATAGGACCTTATATAACACAGGATTCTACTACATCTACAATAATTATAAACGTTTTTAAACTTAGGTAATTAATTTCTTATCAATTAGGTATCACGCCTTAAACTTAATTAATTACTTTATTAAATCACAGAAAAAACTAAAAGAAATGCCAAACAAAAGCAAATTCCATAAAATATTTTACTTCCAAGAAATTTTAATAAATGGAAGTACTACCTATACTATATATATCGATTAAAAAATCTTCCTTAATTAATTTTCTTTGAAAGTAATAAAAATGTAGGTAACTACCTATTATAAGCCTGAAGTGTCCCACTTAAAATAGCAAAGATATTATTAAACATCTTGATGAAACTTATCAATTTGTCTCATGTTGTCGCAAAGAGCGACAGATTTACTAATTCCCATAGAAAATCAATGAAATACTTGAATATTTTTGAGGATCTAATGATGTCTGTCTGTCTTTGTCTTAGAAATGTCGCTCTGTTGTCTTAGAAAAAGTAAATCAATTTCATAACATGATCGCCTAAAAACAATCGGTGTGATTATAAAAAAGTTAGGCGCGCGTTTAGACAGTGTTTAAATGGTTTAAATTAATTTTCCACACGATTTGACGTTGTCAAGCATGTCTAACTTTTTTGTAATAACACGGAGTGTTTTTGACACATGTCATCTCCACTGTTTTTTTTTTAAATCTTAAGATTATGATGATGATGAAATATTTTATGAGACTTATTTTAAACTTAAAGCTTTTCTATCCCGTTCTCTAACTTCTTAATTCCTCGGTATAAACTCCACTGACACCCTTTGTCCAGGTAAGAAGAAGAGAGAATTCTTCTCCATCTCCAAATTGTTGGGCTCAGGCATGTTTGGATGGGGCCGAATTTTGAAGTGCAGTGTGATGGCGGCTATGGCTTGCCTTAATGTCAAGTAGGAGAAGCGTTTGCCTGGAGGAAGAAAGTATTAGAAACTTATTAAAAGATCAACCCGTACCCATGTACCACAATAACAGAAGAAAAACCTAGTTTTTACTCCACTACTGCAGCGCTACAATACCGCAGAAATGAACGTTATTGTATTCTTACCGACACAGATCCTAGGGCCTTCACCAAAAGGAAAATATGTGAAAGGTATTATATCCTTCTCATTTTCAGGCAAAAATCTTTCTGGAATGAACTTTTCAGGTTCTGGAAAGTAGTCTGGGTCCATTTGCATCGCTATGCCATTGATGTACACGGGAGTTCCGGCACGTATGGTCAGATTCTCATCTATTACATAGTCACGTGATGCTATACGGTCAAGCCAACCCATTGGTGGAAATTTTCTGAGTACCTCTGAAAAAAGCAAAATATTCCTTAGATAAATGATTTCATGAACATACCGTACATAGTTCACTGTTTATGAAAATTTATCTTTTATTTATTTTATTTTATTTTTTATTTTATTTTATTACAAATAGACACGCCAACATCCTTTAAATCTAACATACAATGAGCTTAAGTTATATTAGCATTAAATCACTGATTTAAAATAATATCTTCCCTACCTTTCAAACAAGCATTAAGGTATACAGCTTCTGCCAGAGTATCTGCGTCAAATTCTTCACTTCCAATCTTTTCTTTGAGTTTTGATACTTCATCATATAATTTTTCCTGTAAATAAAGACATTAAATTATTTACCTAACATCGCTGCAATGTCTAATTAAATTAGATTATGGCAGCATATTTACAAATATAACTTATATACTAACCTGACATTCGGGGTTATAAGCCAATTCATAAAACAGGAAAGTCAATGCAGTTGCAGCTGATTCAAATCCTGCATTTACAAAAATTGCTCCTTGCGCTATTAGCAGGTCCATTGATACTTCTAATAAAATAATAATTTTATTAATTTTATTAAAATTTAAATTAATTCAACATTAAATTTTCAAAGTTTGAATTCATTTATAACAGTGCAAACGAAAGAAAGATTTGAATAAACAGGACCCCGAGTCCGCTAAATGAAAATCGTTTCAGTCGAGTCTCGATGGCATCTCAGTTGGATGGTTTCGGCCATTTCGTAGTCTGCTAACAGTTTTTAGTATGGAAAATCACAGTGGCAGTAGAATGACAGTTGAGTCTCGCTGGCATTACAATGGCTAAAAATTAGCAGACTTGGGGCCCAGAACTGTTACTTATAAGCCAACCATACCTTTATCATCTTTTGCTTCCTGTTTAAGTTTGATAAGAGCATCAACGAAATCTTTCGTGTCTTCTACTGGTTTGTTGAATCCGCCGCGTTGGTCCACTATGGAGCTAAACAACTTCTTAAAATATTCTTCGGCATCTTTTGGGAAATATTTAAATCTGAAATTAAATCAGTCACATCTTCCATAAAATGTCCCATTTACAACACACAATACGAAGAAAATTAACTGCAAATAATATAAGTGGTAAACTATCTCTTGCAACCGAACAACTTTCCCCAAGGAATACAGGGCAAGAAATTGAGAGAAAAAAAACTGTTTAGAACTTTACTTATACTGGTAGCAAATATTTACCTGAAGATATCAACCAATTCTGGAAAGAAGAAAATGCAAGTATGCGCCAACCCTCGGTACAGGGAATACGTCTGGAAGGCTCGCGTGATACGGCGCATATGACAGTCACCAGTAAGAGTAGCATTGCACTCTACCCCAAAAGCTGCAATACCTACAATGTCTGTTGAGTAATCCGTGAAAATATCCTGAAAAAGTAAATTAAAAACATTATTTTCCTGCACATATCCCAACATCTTTGCGTTTGGTGCAACCTTGTTTTTAACTCCAAAGAAAGTTACAAAAGAACAGCTCATTTTCAAAAAGGATGGAGTCAATAAAATGTCTCAATGAAGAATTTAGAGGAAATATTGGCAATATTGAAGCACTTACTCTCATATCAATAGCTCTCTTTTTATCCATCTCTTGTTGCAGTCTTTGGCATAATTCTTTCGACTTTGCAACTGCTAAAGGTTGAAAGGATTTCAATTTTGCAGATGTAAAAGCTAATGTCAGTTTTCTTCGAACTAAAGACCATAACGGATCCTGGAACAAAAAAAAGGTAGGTGTTATCTTCTTGTGCTAAAATATACTGAAGTATAAAAATATCGATACCTTATATAAAAAGCACTTCTGATGAGGCATTAATCATTATAACTTTTTTACCAAAAAATCTGGAATAAACAGGCTATTTTATAACATTCTAATTATAATAACTTTGATATCCACTTACATTCACGGTGAAAATATTAAGTGCACCAATGGGATCGTTTGCACCAGAGCTTACAAGTCTGTCCCTGAAGTTGTCTGAGTCCTTCACGAGGATTCTTTTCGCAATTTCAGGAGTATTGACGATGAGAGCTGGTCTCCAGAACAACCAGATTCCGATGTAAGGAGCTTTCTTGAACTTTGTGTACTGCTCCTTCATCCATTGGCCCTGAATAAAATGTGATTATAGTTATGAGGTTAAGGTCTTGAGATATATTGAACGTCCATTCACTGCCAAGATAAAGAAATAAAAACAATAATATAGAATCAGAACTTTAGTTTGACAACGATTAATTAAATTTGTATTTTCACCTTCGACTAATACTCAAAATTAAATTATGGTCAGTTTTCCCAGAACCTAAATTGAACAACAACAGACCTCTTTACGGTTATTCATAATTACTATTTGACAAATTCACATTTTTTTTAGTCGACTGTCTCAGAAGGAGGGTTATATTTTTTAAGAGTATGTATGTATGTATGGTATGTATGTAAGTGGACAAGAAAATTGTTGTTTGCGGGCTACAGCCCTAACGGATGACTTGGATTTTGACATATGGGATGTCGTCAGATTTGTCTCAGCAGCGCAAGTGACACTGGCAATATTTAAAATTTATAAATTCATGATGGCGGATCTTTATCGCAAAATACAACTTTGAAAGTGCCGTAGTCTTGTTTTTGTTTTTAATACATCTGCTTGTTATGAAGAATGTACGATGTCCCACTGTAGGGCTTATATCTTTCACGCCACCCTTCTCGATCTTGGGCCTCCAAATGCCAGTTGTAGGGAAAGGCTTCTATGTCGTCTCGCCATCTTTTTCTTTCAACGACTGAAAAAAATTAAGTAATCACAAATACTTACAGCATTTTTCTTTTGCAAATAGGTCAGGCTTCCTAAGATAAAGTGCGGAGGAGTGTGAGGGACATTCAATTTGGCCCAGTACGAGCTCGTTCTTCTCCATTTGAGATAAAGTAAAAATAATAAGACAGTCGTCGTCAATCCAAGCAGAGCTAACAACATTTTGCTGAAATTATAAAATAAATAATTGTTTTATTTATAACTAATATTCAGAAGCTAGAGAAATTGCTGTGTAAATATACAAACAAAAGATATCAAAGAATTTCCGGATGTTTTTTCATTCAAAGTGCCTATTTGCTATTGAACTTTTGCGGCACTTAGATAAGACAGAAACAGATAGACTTGACCTGAGAGTTCTTAACCTTAAAACGTTTTGCAAGTATCAAGTTTAATTTAAGAATTTAGGTCATCACATCGTTGTTGTTGACAAACAAATCCATTGAAAGAAAATTATTATATTTAAAAAATATTTAGGTACATAATAAAAATAAAACATTTGCCTGCGCACTATCCTTAGAAACATCTTAGAAATCTCAAGAATTGAAAATTTTTCGCGCTTGTTGTCAAAGTTCTGCTATCATAGGTACGCTCATCGATAGGTTCTGTCTGCTTGATATGAAAAGTAAAATCTTTGATGTCAAATAGATATTATTACTTTATGAAACTGTCTTTTATTAGGGGAGGCACCAATATTTAGTTTGAGACTAACATTAGGTACAATGCTTAGAACCTTTGTGAAATTGCTACACAATTTTATCTACATTCTACAAAAAAATATGAAAATTAAACTATGTACCTACACTATTCGAAACCTACGCACTGCACTGGCGGTGCGTTTTTGAAAATACCCTTCTAAGGTAAAACATTGTATCTTATTTTTGGGGTTGCGTAGCCTATTCATCCAACTAGTCTATCAATAGGTACAATGCAATCCTTTATTCATAAATATAAATCCTTGAAGAACTGGACATAAAGACCAGGCTTTCCACTATCTATACCTAACGCGTCCTTATATTCTTTGGGCACACATTCAGATGGTCTCGAGGGCTTCTCTTAACTGGCTGTGTTTAAGCCACAAGAAGCAGAGGACGGGCACAATCTCATAGGACTGACTCTGTACAAGAAGCCACTCACACCACCTTACAGGTGGCCATACACATGGCTCAAGACCGTGAAGTTTGGAGAAAGCTGGTGACGAATATAGCCCAGTGAAGTCACGTCCCTCAGTCATGAGGATACGATAGAGAAGAAGAAGTCTATTCATCTTCATCTTCCGGCCCTTATCCCAAATCAGTTGGGGTCGGCGCAACATGTTTTGTTTGAATACAAAATCATGTAGCAAAAGGGTTTTCGTAGTCTATTAAAAACACTTATTTTCTTTTCATATAAACTTTAGGAATTATTCAGTGTCATCTAATAGATATTAACCGTGTATCTAGAAATTTAAATATGACTATTCGAAAAAAAATACGTTTCAAAGCTCTCTAAATGTAGCTCTAATCTCGTAGCTATCAAAAATAATTTAAACAATCTGAACGCGCGTCTTACTTTTTAGAAAAAACACCGTAAATATAAAAATCCTAAAAAACGAAAACTTACTGTTATTATATTCTTCTTCTTCGAGTGGGACAACGAGTCGTCCAATGACACGATTATTATTTCCAAGAAATAATTGCATTCACAGTTAACACCCAGACTCCAAGAAAAACGAGTTTAGACTGACCCAGTCAGTCAACAGTACTAAACGTTTGTTTATAATTATTATATAGGGTGTTAATGTTAATGCGTGTCATAGCTTAAGTATCGATAAAGGATGCCGTAAAAATATTTCAAAGATTCCTGGACTTCAATTTTATTTTTTTTACAATTAGCCAAATAATAAATACTCAGCCAAAATTCTTTTAAACTCAAAATTGATTAGACAAATCAAAGTACTTGATATGGCACAAAAGTTTCAAAAATTAATTCTTCGAAAAAATACCCAAAATATCAAATTTTAATTTTTTTTTAGCCCAAGATTCTTTTCATTATTTTTTACGGTGTCCTTTACGGATACTTAACCTACCCTGAAGCTATGGCACGCATTAAATTAATACCCTGTAGGTACTTCGTGATTGCATTGAGGTTATTGGAGATAAACACGATATACGACGATAACTACGGCCGATGTGGCGCATTGGTAGTGCGACTGCCCGCGACGCACAAGGTTCCGGGTTCGATTCTCGGTAGGTCATTCAAAAAATTTATATTCTATTTGTCACTTTGTGAAATTGTTCCTAGTCTGCTTAGAATGTTGCAGGCTGATTTTCCGAAAAGAAAGATAGTTCCTTACTTCGGAGGACACGTCCAATCGTCGGTCCCGCTTGCTGTATATTTTTATGTAGGCGGCGGTCTTTACATAGCCATTTCAGAGATTTGTTACTTGTAGTAGGCAGTTGAAAAACTATGGCACTAGGGTTTATCGATTCGGTGTCCAATACGAAGAGAGAAAGAGGAGATAAAATACAGAGTCACGTTTCTTACTATAAACACAGATTATAATACTGTATCTATCAATGCTATTTAGATAGGCATTAAAATTCGTCATTAAATATAATAGACATACCGCTTGTGGCGTCACGTGGAGTGGCGTTAACTAATGATTCTAGGCATATGTACAACTCAAAGAACTATAGCGGCGTGATTAAAAAAAAAACCGGCCAAGAGCGTGTCAGACACGCCCACAAATTGGGTTTCGTAGTCAACGTTTAAATATCAGGTTTTTCAGCATTACAAACTTAATTTTGTTGCTGGTTTGTTAGCAGCAGTATGATGACCAACCTCAAATAGAAAAACTCATTTTTTTCTGAAACCTTTAAGGGTACAATATCCGTTATAGTTTTCATTGTAACTTCAGATTGTAAGATATATTCCATATTTATTTCAAATTTTTAGCGTTTATACTTACTTTAGAAGTTACAGCTGGAACAAATCATGGGTCAAAAACGCCCTTTTTAAAAGCAAATATCTCGTGACAGAAACATTTTAGTGACTTTGTTTCAAAGTAACCTCACCTTAGTTTTAAAAGACCTATTCAACGATACCCTACTCAATATTACAAAAGAAAAAAAAATGGCCCCCCTTTCACTTGTATGGGAGTGGGTCCAAAAACTATTTAATATAATTTTTTCTTAACATTTCTATAATTAGGTCAATACGATCTACCTTCTCACCAAATTTCATGTCGATAGGTCTAAAACTGATGAAGATATGAGGGCGCGGCATACAGACAGACAGACTTGACGAAACTATACGGGTTTCTAGTAGACTACGAAACCCTAAAAAGTTAGGCGCGCATTTAGACAGTGTTTAAATTAATTGTCCATACGGTTTGACGTTGTCAAGCGACTCAAACCATGTTTTTTTGTTATACCTAACAGTAGATATTGAGGTAAGTAATACATTCATTAATTTAAAGTATCAATCGAGTAACCTATTTAAGGCATCAACTTCTTGTTTTTTCTCACTATTTGTTTAAAAATTACAAGTTGATCCCTTAAATGGTAAGTCGATCTGCTGGCTGTATGATGTTCTTAGAATGAAGGTCAAATGTAAGGCAAACATCTAAGTGCTATTTAAATTATACAACATGATGTTGCAAAATTATTTATGCGATTTAAACGTGCAATAGTGCAATAATAATAATAAATAGTGCAAATGACTAAGCACTGTTTTGTTTCTATAAATAGGTATAGTGGTTTTAGAAAACGTGCAAAACTAGTACCTACTTACCAACTGGGCAACTATGGACTACCGCGGTTCTATTCTAGCCTGCAAAATAAGCAAGTATATCTCCGTCACTTTAATTTAGTGTTCTGAGTTTGGTATGAAAATCCAAGACAGTGACAAAATGGAGTCTGTCGTAATAAAGTTTGGTAAACACACTTGTCAAAGACCAACAATGAAGAAGAAAACATAACTATAGTATGGTCATTCGAATAGGCCATATTGGCATCTGACAAACCCATACTATGGTGCCGTCATCCGAATAGGCCATATTTGACGTCTGTCAAAATCATATTAATGCTATGACATAAGGTCTATTTTTCTTTGTTGACATGTTTCCTAGTATGGGTTTGACAGACGTCAAATATGGCCTATTCGGATGACGGCACTTTAGGAAACATATCAACAAAGAAAAGTAGACCTTATGTCATAGCATTAACATAATTTTGACAGCTGTCAAATATGGCCTATTCGAATAAGAGTACTCTAATTAATGACCAATACCAAAAAGTTAACTCATTCTTAATTGTCACTAGCCCAACCTAAGCTTTCGGTACCTAAAGTTCACTAGTAAAATTTAATCCTTTATAGTCATGGTCCTTAGCAAAAAAATACTGTTTTGCCGGCACAGTTGATGCCGCTTTGCTCAGCGATACTAGGGACCATTATAAATAATTCCATCTGAGGAAATGAAAAATCCATCCACTGGATTTCAAGATGGCGGACCTTCGTTTTTTTGTATGGCACTAAAAACATAATTCTTCTGGAACCCATCGTGTGGGGTATTAAATGAAAGCGCTACACGAGACGATTTCAAAAATATATCGTTGTAATACATTTTATTTACCCTTATCGAAAAAAATCAAGTTATATTTTTAAAAGTAGTCAAAACATGCCAAGTTTGAGGTCCAGTAGGTACAAAATGACTGACGTAAAATTTGTTAAAAGTATGCCAAATGATCCACCATATCCTCAAAACTGTCGTCACGAAAGGAATTTCGAAAATAATAAGATTTAATGTATATTTTGCAATGGAAAGTAGATCATTGGAAACTGCAGTAGGTTAGTAAGAACTGCTTGTGTGCCTCCAAAAATGTTTTAGAACCAATTCTTCTCATGATTGCTTTTATACTCAAAGCTAGGTAATGATGTGCTGGACCATTTTGAATCTGCGGGCACGGTTCTGCCCCCGCCAAGTCGAGTAAAAAGCAGATTTGCCATAGGTATCTACCATGTTTTTTCTATTCGTAAAATCGTGAAATCTCACTTCTGTAGGCCTGCTGTAACAATCTTTGCTATTAAAATCTTTTAGTATGGGTTTGAAAGCTGTCAAGTTTGGCCTATTGGAACGACAGTACTCTAGGTCAATATTTTATTTACGAAAATCTCACATTTTTTTACGGCAGAGGTAATGAGTTGTAACACTTTTTTAAAGTTATGTTTTGATGGTATCTCATATCTTTACATACGTCGCTTTTTGAAATTACTTCATTCATATACCGGGAGTAACGGAAAGAGTATAACAAGCCGTAAGAAAGTCAAGGTACTCATGAAACTGAACAACTTTCCCTATGGAACATGGGTCGAAATATGAAAACAAAATTGGACCACCCATACAAAATTGCCGATTAGCTGATCGATACACTATGGGAGGTCATTTTTTTTCATATTTCGATCCATGTTCCATACGGAAAGTTGTTCAGTTTCATAGTACCTTGATCTCCTTTCGGCTTGCTATACCCTTTCCGTTACTCCTGGTAGATACATGTCTTCTTAAAGTGCTTTAAAAGTTTGATGGTCAGTCTAATGAGCAACATTATCAAAGGAATTTAATGAAATTTGAAATATGCGATGTTTATTTTTTGTCTGTTTGGGTTTTCAAAACTGTGGATTCAAATTTTATCAAAAATATCATACAGGTGTTGAAATTGGCCTAAGCTGTTTCGAGAGAAACATTTTTATTCATGTTAACCATTCATCGTAGGTACACAAAAGCAAACAAAGAATCACAGAACAAATACAAAAATAAAAATGACACAACAAGCACTACTTATTTCTAACAAGAAATTTGTTACAGCACCTAAAGAAGTGAGATAGCATTAACGAGTAGAGAAAACAAGGTAAATACTTGTGACAAACCCGTTTTTTACTCGACTTGGCGGGGGCACAACGGTGCAACTGCAGATTCAAAATGATCCGACACATCATAATCTAGCTTTGAGTATAAAAGCAATCATGAGAAGAATTGGTTCTAAAACATTTTTGGAGGCGCACAAGCAGTTCTTACTAACCTACTGCAGTCCACAATGATCTACTTTCTATTGCAAAATATACATTAAATCTTATTATTTTCGAAATTCCTTTCTTGACGTTAGTTTTGAGGATATTGTGGATCATTTGGCATACTTTTAACAAACTTTACGTCAGCCATTTTGTACCTACTGGACCTCAAACTTGGCATGTTTTGACTACTTTTAAAAATATAACTTGAGTTTTTTCAAAAAGGGTAACTAAAATGTATTACAACGATATATTTTTGAAATCGTCTCGTGTAGCGCTTTCATTTGATACCCCACACGATCGGCTCCAGAAGAATTATTTTTTTAGTGCCATACAAAAAAACGAAGGCCCGCCATCTTGAAATCCAGTGGATGGATTTTTCATTTCCTCGGATGGAATCATTCATAATGGTCCCTAGTATCACTGAGCAAAGCGGCATCAACTGTGCCGGCAAAACAGCTTTCGGGTGATATTTGACCGTAACCGCTTAGACTATTATACATTATCCGGCAAGTTCCTTCCTATCTATTAAAAAGCGTTATAAACTACTAACGCAAGAGAAGCACAAATTTAGAAAAATATCTTTATTTACTTACAAAGCATTATTATTATTGGTTTACACAGCATAAAAATGTGACAAAGTATCTTAATTTTTTTAAATAATTATAATTTGTAGCAGGTATAAGTTTCTTTGATAAACTGGGGTAATAATATAAATACAATACACGCATTTGCGCATGAGCAAAGTACTTCTAAGTACCCAGTAAAAGGATCAATATATTAGGTGATTTCACAAAAATTCTAAGAAGAACCAATATAACCTGGACCCATCGAGTACATTTGATATTTTTGATCGTTCAAGAATTATATCCTTGGTATAAATTCCACTGAAACCCTCTGTCCAGGGATCAGAAAGAGTGCATTTTTCTCCAGCTCGCAGTCTTTAGGTAAAGGCATGTCTGGTTTTGGCAGGATCTTGAAGTTCAGTACCACCTCGGCTATAGCTTGTCTCAATGACATGTAAGCAAAGCGACGGCCTGGAAAAGGAACGTGAAAACAAGAACTTTACTCTCTGCAATTTTTGGTTAGACTTATTTGAATCAAAGAGTTGGCATGACAGGGAAGCAACCCGCAAAAAAGCAGCTATCTCTAATATTGATTGTAATTACTATGAGTTTAATAATTACCCTCATAGAAACAGATCTGATAATCATAAACACCATTTTTCTTACCAACACAATTTCTTGGCCCTTCACCAAAAGGAATAAATGTAAAGGGCACAATTTTCTTCTCGTTCTCAGGCAAAAACCTCTCTGGCATAAATTTCTCTGGTTCCGGGAAGTAGTCTGGGTCATACTGCATCCCAATGCCGTTGATATACACTGGCATTTGAGCAGGAATCGTCAAGTTCTCGTCTATTTTATAGTCATTTTTTGCGGCTCGAGGCAGCCAGCCCAGAGGTGAAAATTTCCTTAGTGTCTCTATAAATAAACAAGGAAAAGAGTAAACATTACATTTAAAAACTTCGCAGAGTTTTTATTACTGTTAAACTAGATAGCAGAAGAAGATAGAAGTGATTAAATCGTCAATGAAGAACGCCGTTAGAATTGCTTGGAATCCTGCACGCAATCGATTTGAAATTATAATTTATAGATAGGCGCTTTACACACATAACGTGCGTTTTGACGTTATTTTTGCGCTGCGCTATCGCATATCGAAAATGCGGATTTAAACCTTAATCCCATATAAATACGACGACGCATGCCCAACGGTGCGTTGATAGGTGCGTCTGTCAAACAGTTCGGTTTTTGTCAAACGCAGCGCAAAATTACGGCGAAACGGATGTTTTATCTTTAGAAGTGAGTATAATTTGTTGGTAAAAACAGTGCATGAAAAGTTAAAAAATTACCTTTCATACAAGCATTGAGATATTTTGCTTGTGCAAGAGAGTCTAAATCAAAATCCTTTCCAGCAAGATTGTTTTTGATCTTCAGTACTTCTTGATATAGTTTTTCCTGAAACATATATGTGTGATATGACGCCATTTGCAATTCCAGGACTGAACTAAACTACAAAGCAGGTATGTTTATTGTAGGAACATAATTTTTATTTTATTCTATTAAATTAAAAGAAAATTACCTACCACCTATTGATAGTCATTATACAATACAGAAATGAATTTACAAAATATAAAATTGTTCTCTAGGCTGACGATAACCACATGGCATTAAAATTTACGAAAAATGTATACCTACTTGTCGTTCCGGATCATAAGCCAGTTCATAAAACAGGAAAGACAGTGTATTAGCCGAGGAATCGACTCCTGCTTGGATAAAAACAGCTGCTTGTGCTGTTAGCAAATCCGATGAAATCACTGGAAAACAAAACAAAGTTCTTGTCATAGATATTTTATGCATCATCATTAATATCATCAATATCATCATCATCAGGCAGTAATTTGACGTGTGACGCCGGCGTAGAAAAGCATCACTCTTATTCTACCCGTGGGTGGGTTTCGAAAAAAGCGACTAAGGGGTAATTATTCATTATCCATGGAATGGGCAGCAGCGTTCCTTGTGAATAAATCATATTGCACTGTCCAATCCACCTGCCAAGCGTGGTGCGTATGGTAATACCCCCCTAGATGGGGAGGCCCATGTCCAGCAGTGGACTGCTGTTGTGGCTGTAAAGGTAAGGCACTAATTAGCACTGGCCTCTTATTGCTCTCTTCTAGTTCCAACCCTTGTTCAATCTCTACCAGTTTATTCTCTACTTTGTAATTACAGAGCGTCGTAATCTTCTCTGGTTTCTTCATGATACTTTACTTTGTTTTTAGTAAATTCTTAAATTTATTATCTAATTACTTAGGTTTCCCAAAATTCTCACATTCATCATCCTTTGCGTCTTGTTTTAACTTGATGAGAGCATCAACAAAGTCCTTGGTACTTTCTATGGGTTTCTCAAATCCACCGCGCTGTTTCACAATAGTACTGAATAGTTTTCTGAAGTAGTCTTCGATATCTTTTGGGAAAAATGTGAATCTGCGGGCAACAAAAAAATGCACCCGTAAAACCATGGTTAAAAATGGGATGCAAACAAATTATAAATATCCCTGGACGTGTCCCTGGATAATCAACAGTGAGAGAATATTATTAATTCGTAAATTCATTTGCAGAAATTTTATGTCGGATATATTTCTTGCGTCGCATCGCATTGCGGAATTTGATAAAACAGTATGGGATATGTATGAATGAATATGACAACTCGCTTGTAAAATCTTAAATGCATTTAAAAATTCCGAAATGGAAGGTTTCAAACTTAGAATATTGGTATATAATCAAGCTATAGAGTGCGCCTAAAAAGTTAGAACTGTTGGAAGTTCTTTAGAACACACCCTCTCTGTCTATCAGTAGCAAAACACCAGTGACAATACTATGGAACCTCTACAATTTCTTATACTTTTGAGCAAATTCTTACTTTTTGAAAGTACGGTGCAGGGTGATATGCGCACTATGTAGCTTGCTTATTTATACTCTAAGATTTCGAAGCTAAAACTGAAGGTACTACCTGAATATATCGACCAGCTCTGGGAAGAAGAAGATGCAAGTATGGCACAACCCTCTATACGGGTTATACGCAATGAAACCGCGTGCACAGTCTCTTATCGGGCCGGCACCCGTCAAAGTTGCGTTGCATTCGATACCAAACGCTCCGGCACCCATGATGTCTGATGTGTAGTCGGTGAATACATCCTGGACATAAAAAAATACATAATTATTGCAATTAGGTTACTGAAAAAACTTCCTCAAGGATTTCACGATTGCGGTACCGCAAATCTTTCATCTAAAAATCCAATCAACCGCTGACTTTCCTACAAATACTCGTATCAACAGTTTGAGAAATCAGAATCAGAATTAGGTATAAATGACAAGACAATCAATTTTCAGATGCATTGTTTGACGTTACATCTCGGGTCACGTTACTCCTAATGTTTGAAAACATAAAGGGCCTTACCACAAAAAAGTTAGACGCGAGTCTAACGCGTGTTTAAAATAAAACTTCATACAAAAAAAACGCTAGACACGCGTTGAACGTTGGTCTATCTTTTTTGTGGTAAGGCCCAAAGTGTTTTTTTTTTCAAATACTGACCCGCATATCAATATCTCTCTTTCCATCCATTTCTTGTTGTATTCTCTGGCACAATTCCTTTGCTTTAGTTCTAACCAAAGGATGAAATGACTTCAGTTTGGAAGTTGTAAATGCTATTGTGAGTTTCCTTCGTACTGCAGACCATATTGGTTCCTGTAATATAAATATACCAATAACCACATACTGTTGAAATATGTAGAAGATTTTATAAGGAAATCCTACATTCAATTTAGAATATTACAAGAAAATAATTTATTATTGCATCCAATGTGGAATCAACATTAACGAAAAGAATTCATATTCAAGGTCACGGATCTTTTAAAATCCTTCCGCTTGACACTTATATGAACTTTTACTAGAATAAATATAAACACACCAATAACCTCATCTTGTTGAAATATGTAGAAGGTTTTTATGGATATCCTACATCCAATGTAGAAGTACTAGGAAAAAAATCATTATTACATCCAATGTGGAAGTAACATCAACAAAAAAAATTTACATTCGAGGTCATGGATCTTTGAAAATCCTTCCGCTTTACTACTATAGGAACTTTTACTAGAATAATCTATGAAATTGTAGCAATGATTTTATTTGCTGTCGCCAACATAAGCCTCCCCTAAAAAAGTCTATTACGTGATTAAATCATTTAAAACTACAGTCAAAATAAAAGGGATAAAACTTACGGTAACAGTGAAAATATTAAGTCCACCCATATGGTCCTTCTGACTGGAGCTAAAGAATCTATCCCGGAAGTTGTCAGCGTCTTTAACGAGGATCCTTTTAGCAAGTTCAGGATCGTTGATGACAAGTGCTGGTCTCCAGAACAACCAGATTCCAATATATGGGGCTTTCTTGAATCTCGTGTAACGCTCTTTCATCCAATCAGCCTAAAAAAAGAACGCGATGGATGAATATGAAGAAGAATGGAAAGAATAAGCTGGACAGAAAGGAAGACCAATGAGGAAGTGCTCCAACTAGTAAGAGAACAAATAGCGTTACTAACTTTAATAGAAAATAGAAGGGGGAAAATGATGGGACACCTGTTACGACATGACCAGTTATTTAAAACAATTCTTGAAGGAAAAAGAGGAAGAGGAAGACCAAAGAGAAGCTTTCTAGATCAAATAAAAGAGAAAATAACGGTCATGTCGCACAAAGAGGTAAAGGAGAAGGCAGAAGATAGAGAAAGCTGGCGAATACTCCACCGACAAGGGCAATGCCCTTAAATACATGATGATGAGATGAATATAAGAAGATCTCAATGTTTTAAAAGATAAAGTGTATTTTTAGATATGGGTGATACTAAAATTGATATTTATGCTGGTAATACCTATACCTCGATCATGTAATCAATAGATCGAAGGATGTTCACAATTTAGAATCAATTTAGAATCTTGCAAAGCAGGTACACTTAATACAGTAGGTAATGAAATACGACTTACAGCATTCATCTTCGTCAAAAACGTGAGGCTTCCCATAATAAAGTGCGGGGGTGTATGAGGCACATTCAGTTTGGCCCAGTATTGGCTTGCTTTCTTCCATTTTATATACAAAAATAAAATGAAAGTACTAAATGCCACACTGAACAGAAGTAAAAACATGTCGCTGTAAGAAAAGGCAATAATTTAGAAACAGGATCGGAAGTGAACTTTTACAGTAATGACAACACAACATTTATTATCCTTGCCATAATATTCAGGTCACTGACAAGAAACAATAAGAATATCACTAATAAGAGAATCTGACCAGTCCAAGACATCAAATTATGTCAATTGTAGGTACTTACATTTTTTCCAAAGATATAAAATTATTATCTAGAGTACATGGATTTCTACGCGATACCAAAAAAAGACTGCGAAAGCCCATTATATAACTTCAAACTGATATGATAAATTTGAAAAATACAGGGTGTTAGGAAAAGTAATACGTTCCATAGGTATAATAAAGTGTGTTAATGGTGTTCAAACAATAAAAAAATATATTTGAAGATTTAAATATTATTCAAAAAGTTTTTCAACCCTACAACTTAGCACGCCGTACAGTGTCTGTACAGTCAATTACCACTCCGATAACTTTGCACCGTTTCTTCGCCGCGCCCATAAAGGCCTACAACGGGTCAACCGCAGCTGAACGTGACTGTGACGACACAAAATAAAGCCAATACTTACTTTGTGGTGACGATGTGTTTATGTGGGGTTAAACATTTCTACCTCTAGAAAAAACTTTCGTAAAATATGGTTTATTTAAAATATTTTATATATATTTTTTTTGTACATGGTCAAAAACACAACAAACACAACTACAGAACTCATGTTTAAAGGAACGTAATACTTTTTCTAACACCCTGTATACAACTTCTAGAGATGTGAACACAATGAACTTTAAATAATCGTTTTATTTTTGGGGTAAAAAATAAACTGAGCGGCAGTGAAATCATGATGATATCTCAGACGGGTCCGTCGACGCAACGTTGTACGATACGTAACGTTGTACGATACGTTACGTTGTGCGATACGCAACGTTGTATGATTCGCAACGCTAGTGGATGCGACTGTTAAACCGTTTGACAGAAGCCGTATTAATATAAAAATACATACATACATACATCACGCCTCTTTCCCGTAGGGATAGGCAGAGACTACATCCTACCACTTGCTACGATCCTGACACACTTCTTTCGCTTCTTCAACGTTCATCAATCTGTCAGAACGAATTGAAAATTCATGTTGTTCTAACGCATGCGTTACGCAGTGCTAAAATAGATTAGTTACGTGTGATTTCCACTTAATTATGAATTGCAATAAAAACGTCGCTATTAATATACAACTAGTAAACAAACAGATTTTATCGATTTCTGTAGGTACACATCCTTGCGTAATTCATTATCATACATAACATGCAAATTATCATTTGTGGATAGTGGAAGGTATTAAATATACTTACAAGCTTGCACTCGTGGAATGCATGATAAGCGTCTAATCTAAGCCCAAAACATACAGGGTTATTTTTTCATCACCCAGGAAAATTTTAGATTTCGCGTGTGGCCCCATAGTGATAAACAAAAACCCTGCAAATTTTCCTGGGTGATATAAAAACCCTGTATTTAATCTTTCGACATTTATAACGAATCATAATTTTAACATAAGTCACACAAACGCTAGGCGTGAGTCCATTAGAGTCGTAAATATTGTGAAAAAAATCATAAATTGTGGATATAATAGGTTAATCCCAGTTGTTTGAAGACAGGATCTGTAAATGGCGATCGCTTCTTCCGGTGGTAGCAGTAAAATAGTTCTTTTTCTGGTACCACCACTTCACATACGAGAATACATTATATTTCTTTCTAGTTTTCTTTATTGAAAACGTAAATACTACGCTTCCAAGAAAAACAGACAAATATTTATTATGCAAGAACGGAAGGAAAAGACATTCGGGCATCACTTTCAGATCCTTTCGTAATTCGTGCTGCTAATACTTCATATTTATTTTTTATCACACTGATATTATGATTGATAAGTTGATAACTTTTGCATTAAAAATCTTCATTTAAAGACTTTAGATAGGTAGCATAAATATAAATAATGAATAGACACGAATAAGTAAAGAAAGATAATGCTAAATTGCAGCAAAGATTAGATAGATAGCAACGATCAATGGTCATATTGGACTATGCCGTACACGATTTCACCTAACCTACTGCTTCCTATTTTTAATTTTTAATTTCCTTCATAATTTCTTTATTGTAGGCTGAGATTGTAGATTTTCGTTTATGTAATAATATTAATTATAAAAAAACTTCAGTATCGTAATGAGGTATTGTCTGTGAACAAAGTAATATATATTTTTTCTGTAATTAAATAGTATTTACAATATTTATACAAGAAACTGGAAAGGACCAAATATTGAACCCTATGGAACACCCATGCCTATTTTAGATTCACGTGATATAGGGCACTAAATCAAACGATGCATAATAATACATCAATATCTTATTTTCATTTTGATGTACTTTTATTTTTAAGTGGATGAGTAATGTAATGTAACAATAATAACGCAGTGATTTGTAAAATAAAGATCAAGTAAAACGGTAATTTTTTTTTATTTTCATTTAATGTACACAAGTTTTTAGTTTAAAATTTGATGATTTTGCCATTACTGTCGTATTTGTTACACTCTTGGCTCGAATATAATTGAGATCTTCTGTGCAGGTAAAAGGAAGAGAGAATTTTTCTCCATCTGGCATTTGTTGGGCTCAGGCATCTTCGGTTGAGGTTTCAGTTTGAAGCTTAGGATGAGGGCAGCTAGGGCTTGCTTCAACGCCGTATAAGCAAAACGGCGGCCTAGAAATTAAAATTAATTAAATGTTGAGCGTATCAATGCACTTGAGCTCGTTTTGTACGTTGATAAAAATAATTTATGTTATAATAATGATAATGACCCTTGGAAAGTGTGTGGAAATGTGTTTATGCTCTGATACATACAACAAAATTTTCTAAAATTTTAAAACGTAACCATAATTCTTACCAATACACATTCTAGGCCCTTCACCAAAAGGGAAGTTCGTAAAGGGCTGAATATTTTTCTCGTTTTCAGGCAAGAATCTGTCTGGGATGAATTTATCTGGTTCAGGGAAGTAGTCAGGGTCCATTTGTATCGCAATGCCGTTAATATACACCGGAGTTCCAGCAGGGATAGTCAAATTCTCGTCTATATTGTAGTCTTTTGCTGCAACACGATCTAACCATCCCATGGGGGGGAACTTTCTTAGAGCCTCTGTAAATAAAAAGCGAGTATTTAATAAATTTTGAAGTTGATGAGCCTACACAACTTTAGCAACAATTCTGCCTACCAAACCCTATCTTACCTCTCTTTCTTTTAAAGACTTTTACACTTACGTATTGCAATACCATCCTTTTTTAAATTATATCAACTACATACATTGCTCTGTTGCTCTGTAATCAAATCATAAATAAAAAACTAACCATTTATACACGCCTTCATGTAGACTGCTTCATCAAGGCTTTCGTTAGTAAATTCTTTCCCATCTAGTTTTTCTTTGATATCTCGTATTTCTTGATACAATCTTTCCTGAGGAAAAAATATAACTCAATTAGTTATTTATTTATTTTAATTTAATTTTTATAAGTGCACAGACATAGCTAGACTAGGCTTGGGAAAGTTTTAGTTATACAAAAGTATATGTGTTTTTCTTATGATGGTGATTGACTGATTTGTTGTTTAGCAAGGAAAACATACCTGGCATTCTGGATTGTATGCCAGTTCATAAATTACGAAAGCAAGTGTTGTAGCTGTTGTTTCAAATCCTCCTTGGACGAATACAGCTGCTTGTGCCGTGAGCACATCCATTGTAATCACTTTAAGAAAAGAAACATAATAAATATTTATATTTACGTTACTTTTGAAATAAAATCTTATGTTGCGTTATACCTATCTCTCAGTCATTAACTTTGCAGTCTTAAGTTTTATAAAAAATATCAACACGGTATTCTATAATTCAATCCTTACATTCATTATCTTTTTCGTCTTGTTTCAGTTTTATCAGACTATCAACGAAGTCTTTTACTTCTTCTACAGGTTTTTCTAATCCACCACGTTGCTTCAATACAGTTCTGAATACTTGGCTAAAGTAGTCAGTTGCGTCTTTTGGGAAAAACGTGCATCTGCAAAATTTTAATTGTTATATATAAAATTAACCTGCTGGCATCTTGCGGGTCGAATAAAGCAAAACTGGTATAGCGACAGATACTGAAAACCAGGATGTGCTGGAGATAAGTGCAAGTTTTATGAAATTTTATTATGAAATATGTTTAAATATTTACCTGAAGATATCGACCAACTCTGGTATGAAGAAGATACAAAGGTGGCCAAGCCCTCGGAAGAAGGAGTACTCTTGGAAGCCTCGAGTGACACGTCGCATAGGGCCGTCTCCGGTCAAGGTTGAGTTGCATTCTATACCAAATGATCCAATACCCACAACATCTGTTGAGAAGTCCGTGAACACATCCTAGAAGAAAATAAAATTGAATACATTGTGCTAATAATTACAACTGTACTCTGTACTCTTTCCTTTTTCAGATTCCTCTTAGTGGCAGTTCTCAAGATTTCCAAATCACTTTGTGTTAAATAAAAAAATATTATTTTTAGAATTTGATTCGCCTTATAATTGCTCAATGTGGTATTTTACAGCAAAATCAATTTACTTACCTTTTTTGAATCTATTTGTATATAATCACAACGGACTCTCAGTTACACTTTTGCTTAGCGGACATCGGTATATTATTCATTGCTAGACTGTTCAAACACTATTTAGTCAAAAATACAAACCCTTATATCAACATCTTCCTTCTGAGCAATTTCTTTATGTATTCGTTTGCATAAATCATTCGATTTGGCTATTAGCATGGGCTGTAATGCCTTTAGTTTTAAAGACGTAAACGCAGTTGTAATTTTTCTTCTCACTGTAGACCATAAAGGATCCTGAAATTAAAGAAATGCGGTTGTATTAACTACTTTCATTAAAATGATAAATATTGTGTTATTGTATGTTATTTAGAGACATGACTGCTAAACATCAATTCATTTTCAAGAAAAACTTGATGAATAGGTAGATAGATTACTTACCTACTTACAATAAATTTAACTCTAGCTTTTGAAAACTAAAATCTTTTACTAAGATAACCATCTGGGTATTTTCGTATAAATGTTGTAATTATATGCAAATTTTAGCACGTTTTTCAGAAAGCTGTGATATAATGAACGCAGTGATATGATATTATGCTCCATAAGTATCGAATCCAGGACCTTAGAAACTTAAAGTCTGGTCTAAGAGCATCATCATCATACTATATTCCAGCAGTAATGGCTCATCTTTCATTTGTGTTTCACTCCACATCCCCGATATCTAAGTTCCAGCAATAACGTCTTATCATGCTGAAAAACTTTTACTTTGAAGCCATTACCGACCTCTAATAACTATGATGTTATGCTGGTGGTCTACATCAGATACTCCTGACTCTCGATGACTATGTGACATCAGAAACAGCCCGTCATGCTGATCAACTTTTACTTTGATCCCATTACCGTATCATCTAATCCAATAACTTAGATAGGATGCTGGTGGTCTACATCAAGTATTTCAGACCGTCGGTGACCGTATGCTAGTAGAAGCGGCCCGTTATACTGTACAACTTTTGCTATGACGCCATTGCCGTATCTGTTATACTTAGTTTAGATAGCTTGCTGGTGGTCTACATCAGGTACTCCAGACCCTCATGACCATTATCCAGCAGAAACGAATCAAAAGACCTATGTAGATAGCCTACTTACATTCACGGTGAAAAGATGAAGTGAACCAATGGGGTCTGTTTTGCCAGAAGATAGAAATCTGTTCCTGAAGTTGTCGGAATCTCTGACGAGGATGTTCCTTGCGATATCAGGGCTGTTGATGACGAGAGCTGGTCTCCAGAACAACCATATGCCGAAGTATGGGGCTTTTTTGAACTTGACGTATTGTTCTTTCATCCATTCACCCTGTAAAATAATTCATTATTTCTCATCTTACTGTTTACCGAAGTATACTGACTATAGCTTATACTACTTCACTTATCAAAGTTCGAAAAAAATGTAAATTGAACCACCAAAGAAATTAGTTTCTAAACAAACACTTCAGAGCCTATTATAAATCAAAACGTATATAGGTAATTGCACAACGAAACAGACACAAAGAAACAAAACAAAAGAACAGATTGATAAAATTGGCGGCGATATTTCTGCAGTGGCAATATATCCAGACAACCAATAGTAAGGACCACAACGGAAATATTAAATCATATGAGGATTGTTCTTTCTTAAATGGCGGAGGTTTCCTATTTTCAAAACTATGTATAAATTGTTGAATTTTATTGCAGTGCTGTTCGCTTATTATGCGCTGATTTTTCTGTCTAACAAAGTTTCTCGTATAAAAAACAGTGAAGTAAAACATTACAATGTAGGTAGCAGCTTTCTGCGCAGTATACAAAATGGCATTGACCTTGTCCTTGACAATGCCATTTTTTTATTTCTGGGTGAGCTCATTTCATGTTCCAATCATTTAAATATATACAGTGTTATTACAAAAACATTTTTAGATATGCCTTAGACATGGTTTAGTTTAGACAACGTTTAGCGAATTCCAGTGGCGAATTCAAACACTGGTTTAAATTTTTCAGCCCTGCCAAATATGTTTTTAAAATGGCAACGTTTTTACAAACAATCCACAGATGAACTTAATTATGTAGACTAGAAACAATCTTTCCATTCATTCAAATTCCTGTCAGATTTGTTTACAATTTTACAAAACGTAAAAATATGTTAGAGAATTTGCAAAAATACATGAAAAATAATATTTAAAAGTCTACAAAATTACTTTCCACGTTAGAAAAAGTTTAACCAAGTAAAAAAATAATGAAATTACTGCATAGCAAAGCTCCATAAGTTGATTGTAGTGCTGAAAAAATTTTGTAAGTATTCAATATCAGTTTATCAACCATTCCTGAAAAAAAGTCACGTAAATGATTGTCCAGGAGTAGCCAAATATAGTCATCGTCATCGTACCCGTATCTTCAATGTCCCACTTATCATCTAAAAGTGCCATCTCCTAATAAAAAATCAGATACATCGTACTTAATTTTCTTTGGAAAATCATCAACAGAGATTTGTATTTTCAGGGTTTAAAGAAGAAACGTGCGCAAAAGTGGAGTGTTCTTTCTTTTTCGAGTGGAACATTAAGTAGTCGAACGACCCGATGAAGCCTGTTGCAAGATATTTCAAATGCCGCATTATTGCAGTAATAGACAGCATGCAACGGTCTTGCTTACATTGTTTGGCTACATTCATTTCATAGAACTACGATTGATAGAAAAATCTTGGGAAATCATGACCGATCATTGCTCCCCATCGAGAAGGTGTTTGACATGCTCATTATCATTACATTACTGGTCTTGCTAATCGGGGGGTATGTTAGTGCAGAAGGAGCCGCATTCACTTACATCACTGCTGCCTGCAGCCACTACACAGTTCACCTTCTGAATGGATTTTCCCTTAGTCGCTTTTATAAGGTGCTTAAGTCGTAAGTAAGGTAATAAACAGTAAGTAGATATATTTAGAAGAATAAAATAAGATAAGTACCTATACTGTAGGTATAAAGGGGGGCGGTCGCAGGGGTCATGACCCCCCCCTCACTCACCAACTATAGCTGATATAACATTTCTGATTCCGGTTATGACATTTCTGATGTTAAATGTCGAGCTCGCTTCGCTCGCAATACTTATAAAACTGATGTAGGACGGTGTCTCCTAGCATGCCTTTTCGACGCGGAATATTGAGCTCGCTTCGCTCGCATTGTAGTAGTTACATCACCACGGTGCGTCTCCTTGTACGTATTTTAACGCGAAATGTCGTACTCAGCTCGCTTAGCTCGCAATACTTGTAGTGGTGATGTAAGACTTTGTGTCTCCTTGTACGCATTTTTAAAGCGAAATGTCGAGCTCGTTTCGCTCGCAATACTTGAATTTTGATGTAGGACAATGTGTCTCTACGCAAGCATTTTTGACGCGAAATGTCGAGCTTGCTTCGCTCGCAATACTTGCAGTTGTGATGTAGGACAGTGTATCTCTTCGCAGGCATTTTTAACGCGAAATGTCAAGCTCGCTTTGCTCGCAATATTTGTAGTAGTGATGTAGGACGATGTCTCCCCGCAGGTATTTTTAATTCGAAATGTCGAACTCGCTTCGCTCGCAATACTTGTATAGTAGTGGTGATGTAGGTAGGACAGTGTCTCGCCTCGTAATGTTTTTATTTAACGTGAAATGTTAGGCTTACTTCGCTCGTGATGCATATTTTGCCTGAGTAGTGTAATTCCTATAAACCTGTCTCTTGAATCACTCTATCTATAGCAAAAAAACACACCAAAATCCGTTGCGTGGTTTAAGAGGAGTTTAGGAGGAGAATTCTACGATAGACAGAGGCAATTATTGATGTAGTGAACAAAATTAAAATATCCTATTATATTCTAGTGACGAGCTAAGCATTGAAGAGAGAGAACTTCGGATCCCAAGTGATTTAAACGCAGAACCGCCTCAACTGGAAGAAGGCTAGAATTAAGCCCTGCGCTGACTCAACACAGCCGTAGCAGCCTGTCCTCTACTGCCTAGCAAGCCTTCCCTCCGTTCGGCGAGCCAACGCACACCGTATGTTATTTAGCTGTAAGCTGTGATAACACACCATTTAGGGATGATTCGTGGAATACCTAATCCTTAGCCATCACCCTGTAACGTCTGCACAGTTATTACAGTTCCTTGCTGCTAAGGCACGAGGTGAGCGAAGCTGAGCTTCAAACCGTCGTTTCCAGCTTGGTCCGGCCAAGCGTAGGTACGGCAAGCCCACGAGCTAGCCAAACCACAACATACCTACATTATTATATTCTATTATACATAGATACCCAGAACTCTTGCCGGGTGATGCCGGCTTAGAATGTCATCACCCCATATCTTTCCCGTGGGTATCGTAAGAGGCGACTAAGGGATAAATTCAGCCAGAGGTTCAATCCCTGGATGATTTTTTACAATCGCATTGCAATATCTTGCATTGCGCTCACCAACCCGCCTGCCAAACGTGGTGAGTATGGCAAATACCTCCCTAATAGGGGGAGGCCCATGTTCAGCAGTGGACTTTGTGGCTGTTATGATGATGATGAACTCAACATTAAAAACGATTTCTGGAATAGGTGCCACGCCCACACTATTATTGCAAAGCGCTTTGCTTAGCATGAATCATTACCTTCTTCTTCTTCGTGTCAATAGTACGAATTAGATTTTTTCCTGACAGTACTTGGCGACGGCAATGGCATTATCAATCACCAAGTTCAGATCTTCTTTAGTCATGCATGAATCATCAGCACCGTCTCTATTCACTGCTTTCTATTCGCACTAGTCTGTATTCGCAACTGGGCTACTGAGTGTAAAATATATTTTTAACAACAATTTTATCCCGCAAAGCACAGGCGTAACATAATATTTATTGTTAAGCTTATTCGATGTCGACCGTGTCATGCCGGCTTAGAATGCCATCAGCCAATTTCTACCCATAGATGTCGTAAAAGGCGACTAAAGGATGAATCCAGGGAATAGGCAGCCAGCAGCGTTACCTGCGAATATCTACAACACCTTGCAATCCGACTGCCAAGCGTGTTGAGTATGGAAATACCTAATTACAATAACATCTAATTGGGGCACGCCCATATCCAGCAATAAACTGTTGTGGTTGTAGTAGTAGTCTCTGTTAAGATAATTATAATAGGTATAAAGGGATGTATCAAATCAAAGAGAAGAAAAGCCAACCCTACCGCTCACATTGCTCACTGATCGAGTCAGCTTTTTTACACTGAATCACATTGCCTGAAAATGTGTTATGGTATGCCTTATGTTTTTAAAATAACTAATACTTTCTCTCACAGTTTCACCCGCCCTGCTAACACCTACCTACGCTGCCAGCTAGCTTACCTTTCAACAGTGCAGCAAGATTTGGCCTCTTCGTAAAATGTAATTTTTCCTTTATTGCTATTTAACGGTATTTTTAGTTGTATTAAAAAACCAAAGTAAGTTCCGGGTTCGATTCCCAGCGAGGCACAAACTTCCGGGTTCACAGAAATAATAATTATCACTTTGTGAGTTTGTTCCTAGTCTGATTAGAACATTACAAGCTGTACCACCTGATTCTCGGAAAAGATAGATGGTTCTGTGTTTCGGAGGGCTGGTGTTTATGATAATTTAGACGGCGAGTGTTCCAAAAATGATGTCAGTGGCCTACCTTGTTGTAATAGGTGGTTTAAAATATATAACCCTGAGAAACGAATAAATTATCAATATTATCACAATAGTCAACTGCTGAATATGATTACCTACACTCCAATCTGAGGTATTTGTATTTGTCACAAAGACTTCACGCTACAAGTATATTTCGAAGAATAAAATACCAAAAAAGAGAAGCACATACCAAATATAGATAACAAAGCATGCTGTACCTGGCAATCTTGTGTAAATAAGTAGTTTAACGATAATAAAAACGGGATATATGCAAGAAAAGTAAATAACATACAAAATATAAACTACGTGAATGAGCATTACATAATATTACATAAATAAGTTTAGGTTTAGACAGAAATAATTAGATGTAAGTAAGTATATGTAGTAAACAATACTAATATGGTTATTCTAATAGCTGATTATGTTCTAGGTTGTGACCTGAAAATCGTACCGAGTGTGTTCTAAAAGAGCTGACTGACCCGTAGAGCCCACCGTGCATCACCAATAACCACCAGGAAGCAAACCCGCAAACGAGGTAAACAAGGATAAAAGGCTTGTAATATAATTCTTTATCGTTAAGCTTAGTCGTTGTTGAACGAGTGATGCCGGCTTAGAATAGCATCACCTAATTTTTACCCATAGGTGTCGTAAAAGGCGACTAAGGGATGAACCTTGGGAATGGTCAGCCAGCAGCGTTACCTGCGAATATGCACAACACCTTGCACAGCGCTCGCCAATCCGACTGCCAAGCGTGTTGCGTATGGCAGTATCTAACTCTACAGGGCATACTGAAAAAATCTCATCAAGGAAAGAATCAAAGGTTAAACAATTTAAAAATAGGACTTCATATTGAAAATTATAAACAAAAAATTATTAATCATGTTTTCTCATATTACAGTTGAACCGGAACCTGCATTAAAATTTCACTACAGAGTGCGAGTTCACACTAAGATTCCTGACGCTTTTACTCTCTGTAATGCAAAAGACATGCCACCTTCGCTACTGCAAACGAAACGCCGGAGCATCCTATTCAAATAAAGAAAAAATTGACGTAAGAACCGCTTGCATATACCTAATAGGGTGAAATTTTACTAGGGACCGATAGCGAAATCTCAGAACCGGCTGATGATAAGGAATAAATTTCCCCAAGGAAAATAGGTCGAAAAAATTAATTAAAAGTTGACCTCCCATAGTAACTCAATCAAATCAGCTGATCAGCAATTTTGTATGGAAGGTCCAAATTACTACTATAACAGTCACAAAAAAGTCCACTGCTGAACATGGGCCTCCCCCTAGTAGGGGGGTATTTGCCATACTCACCACGCTTGGCAGGTGGGTTGGTGAGCGCAATGCAAGATGTTGCAATGCGATTGCAAAATCCAGGGATTAAACTCCTGAATGAATTTATCCCTTAATCGCCTCTTACGACACCCACGGGAAAGATATGGGGTGATGACATTCTAAGCCGACATCACACGGCAATATTTTTTTCAGATTTCGGCCTATCTATGATCCTTGGGGAGAAAAGTTGTTCCTTATTACCAGTTTTTCCTTATTGCCGCTTTTCAGTCTCCGCTATCGGTCAGTGGTAAAATTTCACCCAGTATTGTCTGCCGTTAGTAGCTACTACATATTGTAGAGCTGGGAGAAACCTGGCTGCATCTGCATTTATATCCTGAAGATTTCTGTCCACTCTCGACTACCCCTATCGTCTGCGCTATGCGCATGAAAGCTACATTATCGCTGTATCATCTTTCTCTTTTCCCAGATCAACTGCCAATCGCCCTCGAAGGATTCCTGCGCCCGCAGCCAGCTAGTTAATAAGTTTAAGATTAAGTTACCGTTGGAATACAAAGGTGTGCAGAATACATAATAATATTATGTTGTGTAATTCTGAATAAATATTATGTTATGTGTAATTGTGTGGTTTTCATTCTTAGCTTACACCCTTAGATAAACGATTGTCCATGCAGTCATAACGCTGTTGCTGATACGGACTGCATTACACAATAAACGTAGCACATACATTCTGAACAAATCGCATATCTCGAAGTGATGAAAGCACCACGCAAAATACAATCATGATCAGCCCATATTATGAGATGATGATGAATGATGATGAGAATACATTTCATTGTTTTATTTTCCACGATTTTTTTTATTTCCTCAATCGAAATAAGTTTCTTTATTTTATTAATAATATCACTATAATAAATAACAATAGTATCACACATTAGCCTAGGCTGATGAAAGAGTAAACGACTAGCGGAGAAGAAAACTTACACTATCGGTAGATTTAGTTGCTTGGTCCAGTTTTATGCTAACAACGCTGCTAGGATCTTTTTATTTTGCAAGGAATATAATGAATCAGTAGCGTAAATGAGCATTACAATGATATCCTACCATTTATTATAATTTCATAATTTATTATAATGGCGAGATTCAATAATATTTTCATTCAATAGATGACGCTGTTAGTTTTTAAAAGGCAGTATAAATTCGAAATTCATACTTAGGTTCGTGCTTTGGCTAAACTTTGTTTAAAGTACTTAGGCAGTTGTTTAGTAATCTTATTACAAAACCAATTTTAAACTATGTCTAGCGAAAAACAGACCAATGTTTTTTTATAATAGCAACACTGGTAATAAGTTCGTTCTCTAGATTCGTTCCAATCGTTCAAGAGTACTAACCCACCACCTATTCTTGGTATTTGAAGATGTCAACGAACTGTCAGTTGAACAAAAATATTGTACGGATAGTAAAAAATGTTCCTTACAAATGTAGGGTAAACTCGTCTTATTCTAAATAAAAACTCGCCTAATTCCGTGGCATTAAATGCTGCTGTAGGGCCGTACGACTGAAATCAATCACTGGAAATACAACCTCACGCCTTTGTTAAGTTCAAATTCATTTGCAAAGTTTAGGGACGCTTAAGTGAGCGAGATGGCTACAGTTAACGATTTTTTCAGTTTCGGTCATATTAGTGGATAGGTGGCGAACTTTGCTATGTTCATGCGAGTATTATAATCTTCATTTGAATTTCATTATTCTTGAGTTAACTTGCATAATTCCATTATATCAGAATTAAAGCAGGACCTATCACGGACTGAAAGAGGATACCAAGGAATTAGACAAGTTGATATGCCTTAGTTAAACCGACATTATGGTCAATATTTTTTGCCATCACTACCTCACATTCAAGTTTTGAACTTTAATAAAATATGACCGGAAGTCCCGTCAATTCAGGGTGAACTTGTGGTTCACGGCACTCGATCGCTCGACAATGGGGGTATTTACGTACCTGGCAGTTTTCAACCCTTTTTATTTCGTCAAATCTGTCTGTATGTCTAAAAAATTTAAAAATGTATGGGATATAGTTCTTAACCTGAAGTTACCATGAAAATTATAACGGATACTGTACCACTTAAGTTTAAAGAAATATTAAAGTTTTTCTATTTGCATTATCTAACCTGCGGTGTTTCGAATTGAAATATATGATGGACTAATCATATATTTCAATTCGAAACACCGCAGGTTAGAAAAAGCAATTGAAAAATATTCAATTAGTTTTTTTGCATAATATGTGTACAGGCATGGATAATGTAATTTATTTGCCAAACATTTCATTCTACAACTTTTTGTTTGAAGTTCCAGCTTAGCTTGGACGAGCAGTATATTTCAGCTTTTTTATATTTCAAGCCAATCTAAGCTTTAAAGCAGTTGCAATAATGTTTATTTTCAATGGTTAGCTACACCTGTTTTCGTGTTCCATTGGTCTGAGAAATGAACTGAGAATCTGGAAGACCCAGGTTCAATTTCGGTAGAGAAAACACACCCAGTTGATGTTTGTTAGTTTTTAGCCGTGTGTACCCCCCGAATTGGGGGAGTCCCATGTCCTGCAGTGGACTTTTGCGGCCGAAGTAGTAGTAGTAGTAAGTATGCAGTTGATATCATGCATTCGTAAAGTATTTATTATGCATGAACTTAACAGAAACTAGAAAGTTTTAAGATATCATTGCAGGACCTGCATAAATTGCTCACAGTTCTAAATGTTACCTCGAGACGTGCTGACCTCGGGATCTGCTTGGACATGACGAAGATCATATTTAATCAATTCATCATCTTTTATCAGGCTCATCCAAAAACGAAAATGTAGCCCTTAAAGATGTCCAAAAGTATAACAGTTACCTTAACAGTTGCCTAGAGACAATATAAAAGCTGAAATCACCAGTAGAGTGCAGCTTGGCTGCACTAAATCACGCAACGGATTTTGATGTGATTTGTATGTCAGATAGATTGATTCAAGATATGTGAGTGAATACTTACATGGTTAATACGTGCAAGGTTTCGTTTTTCTGAGCTAAACATCACATGAGCCTATAGCAGTTCAGGACTGAATATAGTTCTACCCCAAGATATGGCAACTATCTCCCAATTTCGCAATCCAGTCGTTACCAGCCGCCTTTTTTAAGACGTCTATCCGAACTGGCCTTAGCGGAGTGCTGAGGAGCTACCAAGAGTTAGAATAGCGCCACCCCATTTTTACCAGAGGAACTGTAAAAAGCAACTTGATGATGAGTTTAGTGAATTAGCAGCAAAGTTTCCTAAATAGTAAAATGCGTTGTCAATCGTGATTTCCACATACTAAGTCCTCAGAGTAGCATGTTGTGTTCGCTTTCATCTACACGCGCGCGCTCGCATACCATCCATGGACCGGGCGGGCACTAAACTACCCGCTACTCACTGACTAATGACCTACGACGGTGTGATGCGGCTGCTCAAGAAAATAATCAATGGCGAACGAATCACATCTAGATTTATTTGTGGATTTGGTCGTGTGTGTCCAAAAAGTATGGTATTATTAAGATTAAAATTTACTTAAAGTAAAAAACTTGTTTAGCATTTCAAACGCCCTACCTAATGTTTCTGTAATGTTTTACGTAGTTTTCCCACAAGAAATACTAAAAATCAGTCAAGTGTAACTGATTTAAACCAGGGCGGGCTTGTGACTAAATATAACGGCATTTTAAACCAAGTTTATCTTTAGAAATGAGCTAAATGTGGATTTGTAATAAAGAAATATTTAGCCAAGCGTTTAATTATTTGATATAAAAGTTCCATTCGTTCATTACACTAAATTCTTTTTGATTGTAATACTGGCTGTCAAGAAAGTATAAATTACTAAAAAGCAAATATGGTTGTCAGAAGTTGTCACCAGCTATAATTTTTTTCCCACTCGTGCGATGCCGTGAGATGCCGGCTCAGAATAGCATCACCCCAATTCCAGGAAATGGGCAGCGGGGTTCCCTGTCAATTCAACATTTAGAATTGTCAATTTTTATTTTATTACCCCACTGCCTCAAAAGGAGGGTTATGTTTTTCGAGAGTATGTATGTATTAATGTATGTATGTATGTATGTATGAACAATTCTTTTTCACAGGCTACAGCCCAAACGGATAGTTGAATTTTAACATATGAGGTGTCGTTAGATTCAGCAGCGCGAGTGATACTGGCTATTGTTCTTAATACATCTGCTTGTTTAGGAAAACCAACAGCTAATGCAACAATATACTTACTCAAAATAAAATCAGAAAGCCAATTACAGGTTTTCACTATTAGACATTAATTTAGAATAAGAAACATTCACATAAAATACTAACACCTAGTAGCACACAACCAGGAAGAATTAAAATTGAATGAGTAATTTACCTATAAACAATACATGAAATAAGAAAAACATAGTGCATTGACAAACGAACATGCTTGGTTAGCTACAAAATAGAACAAATGAAACTTTTTTTAAATGTTTTCTATGCGATCAATATGTGTGATACATGGGGTTCCAGATTTGAGACGCGTACTCCAAGTATGGCAAAACCCCCTGATAGGGGAAGGCCCATGTCCAGCAGTGTACTGTTGTGGCTGTCATGATCATGGCGATGCGAACCGACATTACTAACATTGTAACAAGTACATGCTAATACTATAGACAATAAGCAATATGCGCTTTTAGAACACTTCTGTCTTGGGTTTTCTTGGTTTCCGTGTGAGTTTTTAATAACAGGACCGGAAATTAAAAGAAAATACGTTTTTCATTATATTGAAATCAAAAAGTCGGTTCGCACTAGTACAAGTACGCCCATTTATTGAAATGATAGCTATGTCAGTTTCTGAAATTGTCCAAACTAAGTCTGACTTGACTCGTGATTGGTCGAAAATTAAAACCTGATCTAACTTTTTTGTAATAGAAACATGTGTCTAAAACCGCTTATACAATGTTTAACTTTTTTTGTAATAACACTGATATATTTTTGTATATATTTTGACTTAGATAACGAAAATAGCACAACAATATTATGTTCCTGTTATCTGCTGCAGTGGATAGATAATAGTTTGACCCCTGCCTGCTACCAAAATAAATATATGCTAGCAAAATACCTACTTACCTACTTTTAATGATTAGAAATAAAAACGCAGTAACTTTTTACCTACCTTGTTTTTAACACTAAAGATTTCTGTTCCTAGTACAGAACATCAATGTCAAACATATTTTTTTATACTTTCATAGTATATTCCGACACACACATGATAGTATGATTTAGTTACAAATCGAAGTTACAAATCATACCTGGGTATATAAATTTTATTTGATAAGTTACTTAAAACAAGAGGTATTGTAAACATACGATAACTAATGAACGACAATACGACAACAATACGATATCTAATGAAGTGCGCAAAAATAAATGAAGGTAATAGAGTGCTCAGCAGATATTATAGTTTTTGCAGACAGCATTTAATTATAAACTTCACGAATACTTATTTATAAAGCTATAGGGTACGTTTAAAGCATTTTTATGACGTTGAAAAACATGTTTTAGTGGCATGTATAATCTGTAATACTTACAGCATTTTTCTTTTGCAGATACGTCAGGCTTCCAAGAAATAGGTGTGGAGGTGCGTGGGGGACATTCTTTTTGCTCCAGTACGATTTGACACGGGTCCATTTCAGATACAATAGACAGAGAAGAAAAATCAACACACAACCAAGAAGATTCAACAACATCTGAAATATAAGCAACATAAATGTCGAAAAAAATATTGTTGTGGTGCAACAGAATGCATACATAAGGACAATAAAGTTTTAATTTTGCTTCCAGTTTTCTAAAAATCGATAAAATTGAGGAATGTTTTCATAAGAAAGTTAAAACATGATGGATTAAATAAAATAATGAGAGCAAATTCAAATGATTTGATTACTTTTGCCCCACTGTAAGGTAAATTTTCATTTGATTGATAATTTTAGGTAGGTACAATAACGCGTTGTTTGGTTACCAAACAGAGTATCAATACAGTCAAATAAATATAGTAGGCGTAGTTGTACTGAAATCTTTGGAAGCTTGATCAAACCAATTTAATATATTCTATGGCATGGAGGCTGTGTTGGTTAGAAAGAAAAAAGTGAACATTTCAAACAAATGTCTAGGTCAACGCAAAGCACTAAGTAGGTACAACAACAAAAACTAGTAGTACCAATCCTTAACTCCTATCAAGGAGTTGTCGAGACGTTTATTTATATTCAACTAGCACCTTTTGACCAAATTAGAAATACATACTGTTTACATAATAGTATTAAAACATTTACACAAAAGCATAAACACAAGTAAAATTTATTATACCGGTATAACACCTTCGGCTTACCTTAGAAACACATGAAAATATCACAAAATCACCACAAGAAACCGGAGTAGGAAGCTCGGACGCTGCGTGATAACTGACTAATACTTGTGTGCATTTAGAATACGCATTCTTATCTTATTATACCATGAGAATACGATACGTTTAATATAAAGAATAACTAATGTGAATTTGATAGAAGAAGAATGACATCTTTAATTATCGGAAAAGCATAATAATTATTAATTTTATACGAGAAAAATAATTTGGACCTCCCATATATAATATTTCAAATAAAAATAAATTTAAAGGCTGACAAGTTAGACAATATTGAAGATTAGATATAAAAGATGAGATTAAATAAGTACCAAATTACATACACACCTACATTTAAAAAAGAAACCTACATTTTGAAGATAAAACTAATAGGCACAGTTAGACACACATTTGTATTTATAAACCTACAAAACGCAAGAGTCAAGTATATAATTTTAAAGAAAACTTAACAAGTTATATCATTAAAAGTAGGTACACATTTTAACTGAATCTGTGTATGGAACTTGGTACTTATTTAGATCTCACTTCTTTTATAGGCCAAGCATTCCAATATTGTCGAACTTGGCAGCCTTTCACATTTATGTTTGGGTGTATTTCATTTATTTTGTAATTTTTATCATTTGCAATTTTATTTTTACGATTAATTGAAGATATAGATAATTTTTTTGTATTATTCCTTATTTTTGAATTTATACCTTTTATTTTTAAAACCATTCACTTGGCCATTTTCAGATTTTTCCTTTATATTGACCTAAAGACTATATCCATGAAAAATTTCAAGTCAATACAACCACTGGAATTTTCTAGGTTTTGATGAGTGAGTCAGTCAGTGAGTGTATAGTAAAAATAGCGATTTTCTGACGTCAATATCTCAAGACCTACAATGTACATTAATGAAATTTTGTATTTTAGATGGTAAGTAGATCTCAACAAATACTAGAAATTTCATATGCGTAGATAAAATAGATTTTGAGTTATAGGTGGGTCGAACTTGGCCCGAAATGGTTCGTGTAATATAACCCACGGCCGGTGTGTCGCTCGAACTTGGCGGACACACTGCCGTGTGTCTAGATTTCAAATTAATTAAATAAGATTTACCTTCTTGACATTATATAGGTAGTTACTATTTAAGATAGATGATAGATAGATAGATAAAACGTTTATTGCATTAAATTACAACACACACATACATTTAACACTAAAGAAAAAGATAACACATTTTGAAGATAAAATACAGATAATAGGTACACAGTTAGATGCACATGTGTGCTGTAGCGATGCAAAAGGCCAAGGCTCAGTGCATAAAATACCCAAAGGAGGACAACACACACATACATTTAACACTAAAGAAAAAGATAACACATTTTGAAGATAAAATACAGATAATAGGTACACAGTTAGATGCACATGTGTGCTGTAGCGATGCAAAAGGCCAAGGCTCAGTGCATAAAATACCCAAAGGAGGGCAGCACTGGTTTTCAGCCATTACCCAATTTTTAATACATTTGACTGTAGTTTCATTTTGTTAAATACTTTTAGTATTATTTTATTTTATACAATTTGACATCTTTTTTGTACATTTATATTTTTATTATTTGATATCTTTATATTTTTTATTTGACATATTATTCACCAATTTATTTCATTTTGTACCTTTTATATTTTGATAATTTTATACCTTGTTTTCTATTTGACAATCATTTTATTCTTTGTGACATTTATGTATGAGTTATGTAAAGACATTGATATTATGAAATAAATTAATCTAAATCATACTAAATCTAAGTGACGAAATTTTTTAACACGTTTGTATGAACGGCCCAATTTTTTCCATATTTCCAAGAAAACTTTGTTATAAAAGTTGTTTAGATTTGTGATTCCTTAAAATATTTGTACTCACAAAACTGATAAATGTTTAGTAGAACCTTTTCTTCGAAATATGAATGAATAATTTGTTCCTCCCAACAAAAGTGTTGAAAAAGTTTGTCACTTAGTATGGGAGGTACAAATCTATCATATTTCATAGACAAATTTCTAGTAAAAGTTGTTTATTTTTGTCCTTAGAATACGCCCTTAAAACATTTGTACTTAAATAAATGTAATAAGGTGTAAATAAAAGTGCAAATATTCTTATGATAAACCAGCCCATGAAACCAATTAAACTTCAATTCCAACCAGCACGGTGCAATTTTAGGGAATTTTACAGAATATTTTTCTTATGGGAATTTTCCCGACGTTATTAATAATGGCATAAGCTACGGGTGCCGTGCGGTAGCAGCTAAGAATTCTGCCACACTACTCAGAGTGATTCGTAACGTAAAAGGCGTCGTAACAGAGCAGGCGAAAAAGAAAATACATAGTCTCCTTTTCATGTGTATAAGAGGGGGTCCAAAAACATTTCATTTTTCTTTTCCTTACATTTCTAAATTTGGGTCAACACGATCTATCTTTGCATCAAATTTGATGTAAATCGGTCTACAACTCACAAAGTTATGAGGGCGGACCTTACAGACAGAGAGACAAGAGATAAGGGTTTTTAGTAGGCTACGAAACTCTAAAAATTACACGTGTTAAAGAATACAGCTCACGTGCATTAAATAAATATTTAACACCAAAAATAAAAATGACCTTGAGTTGTACCGTCTAGAAATATTTTGGCAAGTCATTAGGGTTCCGTACCTCGAAAGGCAAAAAAACGTAACCCTTATAGGATCACTAATGTTGTCCGACTATCTTTCTGTTTGTCTTTCTGTCAAGACCCTTTATCTCAGGATCGCGTAAAGATATCGAGTTGAAATTAAAACCATATAGTCAAGTCTATGGTATTTGTAAAAAACAAGCTCCTAACTTCAATTTTAAAAAGATAGCCGTTTTTATGTAAAAACCGTGTTTTTTACCCTCTCAAGGAAATCAAAATTCAGAGGAAAGCTCCTGTAGACCTAAAACAATGAAATTTGGCTTTGTTTTGAAGTAAAAATTTAGGAAAAAGTGCCATAAAATATTTTTCTTAAATTTATGATTTGTATGAGGGCCAAAAATATATAATAAATTTAGCTAGTTGTCCAAGTGGATTATCATTGAAATATAGCTTTAGTTTACCCACCTACAAACCTTAGTACGGAACCCTCGCTGGGCGAGTCCAACTCGCACTTGTTCGCTTTTTATTATTTTCGAACAGGAAACTGTTTAGGTATTCGACGCATCGTACAATATCTTGTATAAGTGTTCAAGTTTTTATTTGACCTTGCAAAATATATCTAGAATGCTAAAGTGTCTGATATTATATTGCCTATATGACATGCTAGGCGAGGACCACACGAATCGTTCGTTTGTGCTTTTTTTGATGTAATTCTTGCCAAGACTTGGGCCTGTGTACTACTACAAAGCTACATACCTTTTGAAAGGCATCTGGGCGTTACGAGGTTATGTCAAATTGTTTGATAAATTATTTCGTCAACGCAGCGTTGTGCAATATTTTTGCGCTGACGGATGCGTCTGTCAAACCGTTTCACGTAAACCGTATACGTTGCGTATACGTATAAAAATAAGATGGAAAATCGAATTTTTCACATGCAACGAATAGCGCTGCGCAAAAATATCGCACAAACTGACGTTTCTTGTGTTTCTTGCTTATAGTGCCAATACAAACTTAATTTGCCAGGACCAAGCCAGGATTATTTTAGTAACAATGTCGTTACTAAAAAAAACAATTATCATAGTAGGTATCTATTTTTTGAAGGCCATTGGATGGTATTGTAGAACGTGCAAGACTTAAATAAAAAAAGTTGACCCGAAGGAATGCCAAATTTATGAATTGATATGAGCAAGTCAATAGCATGGATGCTATATTTAACCTGTAGCTTGATAAATATATCACTTTACGACAATAACAAGCATTTGTTTCTTTGCATATAAAAAACTGTAAACTAAACATTTTGGAACATATAACTTTACCACCCACATTGTACAGTTTGTACATTTATTATTGTAGCTCAGTTGTTAAAGTTCTTTAGTTGAGAGAGCACGTAGAAATATCACACACAAAAGTTAAAGTTGAAGATTTATTGAAATGATGAGTTGATTACATTATAAGTTCGTGGTGACTTCTTTCTATGACGTGGTAATGCACTCTAAAGTAAATTATAGCTAATCGCCGGCGGTGCGACAATAAGGCCGCAACGTAAGCAAAATGATAAATAGGTAAAATCGCCGATGTGCGGTGTAAACCGTACATGCTGGGCACCCCAAAAGAAGATTGGGCTAAAATTAAGAAAAATTGATAAAAAGATAGAAAGAAGTCCCAATACAAAGCAAGAAAAATTAAATACTAGGTAAATCGTCTAATCTGAACGCAACGTTAGCAAAAGAATGTTGACTCTTCATGCGGCGTCCAGACTCTGCCTGCTTGTGAATCGTAGCGTAGGCAGGCTCCTCCTGACGGGGGCGCGGTGCTGGGTGCATTGTGTGCATCTCCACAGCTTCAACACGCTGCTCTGAGGTTGTAGCTATATCAGGTGATGTGATTCGATTAGCACATCGCTTCTTCACAGCCCAAAACACGGCGACTCCGATGATTATGCCCATCAAACCATAGATAGTTGTATAATGGTGAATATCATGACTTGAGATTGATGAAGGCAGGTTAATTTCTTGCGCTTTTTGTAAAGATAGTCGTTTGTCAATTTCTTTCACATCTAAATCCGAACGTACAAGTGTAATGTTGTGTTGCAGCTTGTGATACGTCAGGTTAACTATCTTGTTTATAGAGGTGTTTATGTTAGGTACCTCAAAATCTATGTCCAGTTTCATGTTGCTGTTATAGATGTTATGAGCATAGATTGTCATATCTCTCGATTGTAGTACACATCCTTGATCTAATGTTACAATTCCCGACGAAGCCATGACGAGTGAAGTTATGTCATCATCGCAGATCGTGCGCAAATTGCAAATATTGCAACATGTCACTAGCCAGCTGTTCGGCGCGTGTAACTCTATCCAGGCGTCCTTGCATGTTGCGTTTTTCAAGGAACACAGTGACGTAGAGTAGTGACCTAATAGTCTCGCTTCACATGGCGCGTTATCAGTATGCAATTTGAGAATCGGTAGGTTTTTATTGCAAATGAACTTGTCTGCTTTAAGTTGTGTACATTGCTGCATATCTTCTCTGGATAGGGTTATGTACGTGCTCTCCTTCATGTCAACAGCAATGTAATTTGAAGTTAGTTGCATAAAAGCTGTTCCTTGTTCCGTCTTCACTGGTATTGGTATAACTTGATATAATATAAAGTCTTCATCTTTTATCAGTGGAATGTGAACTTCAAATAGGAAAAAGTTCGTAGTTACTCGGGCTTTCACGTATAAAAGTTTATAGATGTCCTTTATATCATCTCTGACGCTGTCTATAGGTAGTGATATAGAGTTCGGAAGCTGACCAGCAATTAAGTTTAACTGGTTTATCAAGTTGATAGGCGATATCAGCTGTATGTCGATATGTCCTTTGTAGACGTTGGTAAGAGAGTTGAAAAGCATTTCTTGCACTTTTCGTAAGTTGTTGATTAGCAGATAAGCTCCCAAAGATGCTGAGTTGAAGTAACTGGTTGCCATTACGATTTCTAGGTGAGATTCAATCTTTTCTATGTTTGCATCTGTTTGCTTCACAAAGTCGTCCATTAAGGTAAGTTGCTGTTTGATGCTGTCTTCATTCTTCTTTAGGGCTTTATTTTCTAGCTCCACGATTGTTGTTTGGTTTCGGATGAGGTCTAATAGGTAGTTTTCATTATTTTGAATAGATTGAATATCATTCTCATATTTCTCAGCAAAGCGTGAGTCCAAAATTCCAAATAGGTCGTTAGCTAAAGCTCCTATTCCATTGATCAATCCTCTTCGTTTTCTATTGCCAAGATGTTTGTGTGGAGTCAGCAGTAATTCGTTGTAGTGGTCGATTGTTTCCATCTCATGGCGTAGTTGGCTGACTGTGATGTTACAGTATCTGGGATCGATCACCGTACACAGCGAGTTCACTTGTTGAAGGTAAGTTTTTATTTTGTCGACTCCAGTCCAGTAGTTAGTTAAGTTGTAGTACATTATCAATGTCCACTCATCATGTATCATTTTAATTCTGCCCAAGGTGTCGTAATATACTGGTCGGTGCGGCTCAAACGTAGTAATATGAGCGCGTGACTTTTCAGCGGCGACGGCGGCACAGTGTGGTACTCCAGTGAACATGATAAGGATTGTAAACAAACATAGTAGTGTTTTGTTTACTTTTGATGCAGTTGACCTCTTCTCTTTCTTTTCTTCAGTATCTTTGCGAGTTTCAGGTTGTATTTCTGGTTCCGCTTCAATTTCAGTTAGTTTTGGCAGCGGCGAGAGTTTTACAAGAGGGCGTTTGGTTACCCCAGATTGAGTTTTAATTGTCGTCACCCGGACAAGTCCGTCTTTTCCAGGGTGTAGCTGTAGAACACGTCCCATTGCCCATTTTCCAGGTGGGATATTGTCTTCCTTTACCAGAACCACATCTCCTTCCTGGATATTAGGTGCAGGTTTGTTCCATTTACAACGTGTTTGTAGTTGAGTTAGGTAGTCATTGGACCAAGTTTTCCAAAACTGTTGGAACATATGCTCGATTAGTTGCCATCGTTTCCTTAAGTCGATACTTCGGACATCCGAGTAATCAGATAGTGGCAATGACAACATAGGGCTGCCGCACAGGAAATGACCCGGTGTTAGATAGTTGTAGAATTCATCAGGGTCTTCAGTGAGTGGGCACAGTGGCCGGGAATTCAAACATGCCTCAATTTGTCAGCAATGTCGAAAATTCCTCAAATGTAAGCTTTTGCTCGCCCAGTACACGTCGCAGATGATATTTCATGGCTTTGACTGCAGCTTCCCAGATGCCCCCTGCTGATGGCCATGCGGGGGCGTTGAAATGCCATTGGACCTCCAACTTAGCAATTTCATCAAAAAATTCAGGCGATAGTTCTTGCTTGAATTCTTCAAACTCGTGACGTAACTTTCGTGCGGCGCCGATGAAGTTAGTGCCGCAGTCAGAATAGACGTGTTTTGGAGTTCCACGTCTATTACACATCCTTCTGAAAGCTGCCAGGAATGCTTCAGTTGAGAGATCGGACACTAGTTCTATGTGCACAGCTTTTGTTGCCATGCACACGAAGATTGCGACGTATCCTTTGGTTATTTTTGCCGATCTTCCTTTGTTTAGCTTGACGTTCACACTCCCCGTGAAATCAACCCCTGCATGGGTGAATGCTTTGGAAGGAGTACTTCTTTGTGGCGGAAGATCACCCATAAGCTGATGGGCTTCGGTAGCTTTGAAGCGGTGACAGCGCACGCAGTGACGTAAGTATGATTTGACAACCCTGTTGCCACTGATGATCCAGAAACGCTGTCTAATATGAGCCAACGTAAGTCGAGCTCCTCCGTGCAATGTGTCTATATGCGCTTGCTGTATAATCAGCTGAGTCAGTCGCCCTTTTGCAGGTAAGATTATTGGATGCTTCATCTCCGGCGACAGATGAGAGTTTGATAGACGTCCACCGATTTTCATTATTCCGTGCTCGTCCAAATATGGCGACAGTTTGTACAGTTTGCTTTTTGACGATATAAATTCTTTCTTCATAAGTTGTTTATATTCAGTTTCAAATTCCATGCGTTGCACATATTTTATAATGTGTTGCAATGCAGCTCGAAGTTCGTCGCTTGTTAGGTAGGTAGTTTCGCGTTTCACCTTATTCCGTGCATTGGAAAGAAATGACAATATCCATGCGGTGATGCGTGTTATGCGATTCAATGAACTAAAGTTTCGCAATAATTCATTTACGAAGTTTCCGTCCTGTTCAGTTTTAGATTCATTTGCTTGAGTTGTTTTGCTTGGCAATATCAGTTGTATATAGGCATGTATAGTTTTCGATGGCTCTTGCTTGTTGGTTGTATGCAAACGTCGGGCATAAGCTAAAGTTCAAGTTTGCTCGGGTGGAGGCCACGTGATGCACAGTCAGCTGGGTTGTTGTCAGACTTGATGTAATGCCAGTTTGCTACTCGAGCTGGAAGTTCCTGTCAGTTGATCTATCTCGCAATGCTCAGTTAGCTACATTTGCTTCGTTACCAGTTGATCGACGTTTGATAGTGGCACTGAGTATCGGTGATGTCATGTCAGCTTGGTGATGATGCCAGTTGCTCATGTCTAGTCCTTGTTTGACGATGTTCTTCATAATGCTTTTATTCTTTCCTCTGTTTGCCACGTACTTTCCCATCGAGTTGTGTCGCCCTGTATCCAGGCTAATACGACCTGGGAATCACACCATGCTTGTACAGATGTGATGTTGTAACTTGATAGCGCCTTCTTGACTTTATCAATAAGTTGGGATAAAAGTTGAGCTCCGTTGAGTTCCAGCCTTGGCAAGGTTGTTTTCTGGGCTATGGGCGCTACCTTTGTTTTAGCGGCGATTAGGGTGACAATTGGTTGACCTTCTTCGTTTATCACGCGACTGTATACAACGCAAGAGTAAGCTTTCTCGCTCGAGTCGCTGAATCCCAATAGTTCGACATCTCGTTTGCTGTCTACACCGATCCATCGGTTTAGAGACATGTTTTTCACTTCAGGTAGTTCAGATCTAAGTTTGAGCCATTCTTTCTGAATTTCGGTCGGTAGTAGGTCATTCCATCCAAGTTTGGTGGACCATACCTTTTGAAAAATAAGCTTCGCTGACACTGTGATTGGCGCCAGCCACCCCAAAGGGTCGTATAGTTTGGAAATTTCTGAGAGTAGATTTCGCTTAGTTAGTTGTTTAGTTTTTTCTTCCAAGCTCCAGTTGAACAGGAATTTATCATCCTTTGGATTCCAACCAAGGCCGAGCATAGTTGTAGTTTGATCATTTTTGAAATCATAAGTTGCTTTAGTTGAAATTTGATCTTTGTTTAAGTTTTGTAGTAGTTCTGGATGGTTACTGTTCCATTTCCGTAGATTCATGCCTCCACTGCTCAATAGTTGTATAAGGGACTGCTGCAGGGCTTTAGCAGCTTCAAGGTCATTGTGACCACTGACCAGGTCGTCGACAAAGAATTCGTTCATCAAAACTTCGGCAGCGGCGGGGTAGCGATGTTTTTCATCCATAGCTAGCTGTTTCAGAGTTCTCATCGCGAGCCATGGTGCACTTTTAGTTCCATATGTGACCGTGCACAGCTGATACTCTTGAAGTCTTTGAGCTGGGTTTTCACGCCAAATAATCTTCTGAAGTGGTTGTTGATCTTCCGATATCCAAATGCATCTAAACATTTTCTCAATGTCCGCTGTTACTGCGTACTTATAAGATCGCCATTTTAAGATTAGGCTCTGGATATCATTTAGTAGGTTGGGACCCTTCAACTGTACGCTGTTGAGACTATGACCGCTGGATGTTGGCTGAGCGGCATTGTAAACAACCCTTAGTTTGGTAGTATCAGACTGTTCCCTCAAAACGCCGTGGTGGGTAAGAAAACATTCCGGAGTTGAGTTGGTAACCGGATATGCTAGTTTCATATGCCCAAGTTCGATATATTCGTGTATAAATTGTTTATACATTTCAGCTAGTTTCTTCTGTCTTTGAAATCTTTTTTCTTGCTGTAAAAATTGAGCGATTGCAATAGATTTTGAATTTCCCAGTTTTTCAGCAGCATCATGAATCAACGGCATTTTTACGGTGTATTTTCCATCCATTTCTCTGCGCACAGTTTCTGCGTAGAAAGTTTCACATTGATCATCGTTAGTTAGTTTATCATTTTGGGTGATGTCTTCTATTTCCCAAAATTTCGTCATCTTGTTGAGATCCACAAGTGTCATGTGGCAGTTAAAAGTTTGAGACACACCGCCGCTTATCATCCAGCCTAAGTGCGTCCGTTGTGCAATAGGATCGTTTTCATTGCCTTTCAATACGCCGTCTGCTATAATTTGCGAGTACACCTTTGCGCCCAGTAATAAGTCAATGGAACGCGAAATGTTGTAGTCAGGATCGGCGAGCGTTAAACATTGCAAGTGCGGCCAGTCTTGTTTTTTAAAAGTTTTGCTAGGTAGATTCTTAGTTAGTTTTTGCACTATTTCTGCTTCTAGATCAAATTGGTAGTCGGTGTGCAGTGACTTGCAGCTTAGTTGTAGTCGCCCCTTGGAATTTTCAGACGTCGATCCGATACCGGATATAGTTGCGTTGCTATGTTGTCTCGGTAGTCTCAGTAGTTGTGCAGTTTTAACACTGACTAAATTGACTTGTGAGCCTTGATCCAAAAATGCTCGAAGTTTGACATATGTGCCATCGACAGTTTTTACTTGAAGGTATATTGTTGTAAGCAAAACTTCCAATTCATCGTAGGCTACTGGAGGCTATTCATTGGAGCTTCTGTTTTGACCGCCGTTGGAAGTTGAAGGCCTTTCATTTCCATTTCCGTTGCTAGGCGGCGGCAGCAAAGTTTTGTGGAAGTTATGGAGCAATGTATGATGATTCATATTACATTCCTTACAGACTTTATTTGAAGTACAAGGCGACGCGTGACTGAATAGACAATTTTTGCAGATTTGCATTTTTGCTACTGCGTTGTTCCGTTGCGTTGTGTCTAATTGCAAAAACTTGGCACATTGCATCAACACGTGAAATCCATTGCAATGCGGGCAGCGGGGATTTTTATATACAGTATGATAAGTTCTCGGAAATGTTTTATTCAGTTCGAAGTTAGGTTTCTTTGCAAAAGTTTTCGGCTGATAGAAAGATGGCTTCAGTTGATTGTTGTTAGTTGGCTTCTTTTCTGCGACGTTCCCCTTTTTGTTTGTTCTGCGCACCTCGAGGGCCATGAATTTTCCTTCCAAAAAGTAAACCAGCTCAGTAATATTTGGCAACCCTCTGGGATCTCTTGCTTCCTTGATGTAGTCATCGAAACTGGTAGCGTCTAGCTTTAATGACATCAAATGCGCAACAATTGGGCCTGCCGCGTCCGTGTCGACGCCTATGTTCGAGAGTCCATTTAGAACCTCCTGTATAACATCGTGCATTTTTTTCAGGTTAGATGCGTCGGGTTCTTGTATGACAGGTAGGTCCAACATGACGTTGAGCAATGATGTAAACTGAAGGCGTTGGTTGTCATACCTCTGGACCAGTATCTCCCAGCATGATTTGTAGTTGTCAGCATTTATAGTTAGATGTTTCACAAGTCGCTCTGCTTCCCCACGGAGTTTAGTTTTTAGTAGCTGCATTTTTTGCGCGGTGTTTATCTTGGGGTTGTTATGAACAGATTCCATGAAAAGATCCTTGAAGGAAGACCACTGCATATAGTTGCCAGAAAACTCGGGTATTTCCATCTTCGGTATAGATTGTGCGTAATGTGAGGACGCCCACATCTTGTTGCCGAGTTTCTTCCTGAGATCATCGTAATTATCTTCAATTTCCATGAACATAGCATTGTACTTTTTATTCGTACCTTTTAGATGAGGTTCCAGTTCCCAGTGTGTCTTATCAACTGCTTCCCATTTTGTTTTCAGGATAGACAGCTGATCTTCAATTTCCCATTTTCAGTTAACACTTCAGCATGTACTTTGGACATCACACGGTGAAGTGCCTTAAAGTTGCATTCCTGCTTCGTAATCAGGGTTTCTAGTGTTTTTTCTGTGGTATCGTCGATCATCCCACTCAAATCGAATTTTATATCTTGTTGATCCCTAAGGTCAGCCAATAAACGCTGCATATTAAGTTTAGTTTCTTCATACATGGTTTGAGTTTTTTCAAAGACTTTGTCGTTGAAGTAAGTGATATCTTTGTCTTCAATAGTTTCTTTGAGAATAATGTCTCTCTGCTCAAAGTCTTTCCATTGCTGTAGTAGAGATTCCAACCTCAATTTCAGATATGGAACAGTTTTTCTCGTTATAGTATCTTTGCTATAGTTAGAGCAAATTGATTTAATGCTTTCAAAGCATTTCTCCTGAAGTTTTAGTTCTTCCATGTTGTATAGTTACGTACCAGTTAGTACAATCAAGTTGTTAGTTGATAACGACACGACTGCAGTGTAGAGCGTGGCGCTGGTTCAGTTTAAGACCTGGATTCCACGAAGTTTCCGCAGGCTCCTTCAAGATGTCTTCACAGCGAGTTTCGTCCGTGTAACAGCTTGAATTGGTCTTCTCTAGGTATCTAGTGCACTTGCACCCCCATACGATATGCACGTTTTCTCAATTGACCGGTGAGACCCGCTGGTGGGAGGCCGGTCAACCGATAACGCTGGCGCACGAGAACACAAAACACACTAAAACCTTCTCTTCGAAGGACCAAAATAAATGTACAGTTTGTACATTTATTATTGTAGCTCAGTTGTTAAAGTTCTTTAGTTGAGAGAGCACGTAGAAATATCACACACAAAAGTTAAAGTTGAAGATTTATTGAAATGATGAGTTGATTACATTATAAGTTCGTGGTGACTTCTTTCTATGACGTGGTAATGCACTCTAAAGTAAATATTAGCTAATCGCCGGCGGTGCGACAATAAGGCCGCAACGTAAGCAAAATGATAAATAGGTAAAATCGCCGATGTGCGGTGTAAACCGTACACACATTGTGGGTCCCACACTTGTCCCACAACAACATAAACCTTGAACTAGTTCAACCAAGTTCAACCTAATCTTTTGAATATTCTACATACTAATACCACGCCTATATACCTTGTGGGGTAGGTACAACGTAAACGACTGTAAAAAGATGCCATAATCACCACGTCTGTCAAAAATTCGAGAGTCATTTAGAAGACAGTGTATCATCATAGTGACAGGTTGTCACCATGATGCCTAAAATTGCAATACACACAAACTCTCAAATCCCTTACTCGCTCCTTACGACACCCACGGGAATGATAGGGTGATGCTATTCTAAGCCGGCACCAAACGACATTTTTAATATTCTTCTTCCTCTATTTGTTTTTCTTACTTTAAGCATAATAGCCACAACAGTCCACTGCTGGAAAGGGCCTTCACGACAGGCCTCCCCTTGTCGAGGGGTATTGCCATACTCACCACGCTTGGTAGGTGGATTGGTGAGTGCAATACAAGATGTTGCATTTCCAGGGAACGTTGGTGCGCAGCGCTTGAAGGGTCAAGAGAGGTTAGTAGTTTTTGAAAACGCAAAACAAAAATATTAACACTTGCGTCATTTTGCCGTCCAATCAATCGCTCCGAACGCTGTTAACACTCGCTACGATCCGGTTCGAAACGGTTCGAGATCTCGCGTAAACGATGGCGTGTAGATGTGTGTGAGTGTAGCGACGTTTCCTTGTAGCCGTCTCTCGGTATTGGGCGCCGGCTAATACTTACTTTGTGCTGGAACCATCTTCTGAAGCATCATAAAAAAACATTATAATCCCGTACCGGAAGTGGAAGCCGAAATATGGCGCTGGAGTCGCAGGCAGGAAATTGAACGCCAGGCTCTATCGAGTGATCGAGTGCCGAACAAAACATAGTACCTACCTACATTGTGGCTTTGCTGAGGAAAAACTAGTGTTTGTTCTTTTGTTTCTGTTGTGTAGTAGTCAACGAATGAAATTCTCTGATTATGAAGGACCATTTATTTACTGATTCATCCTGCATCGGCGCGCATGTCTTCTTAGTCCATGGGCCCGTTACATGACATCAAGATGAAACGCATGGCAGCAGGTAGGTAAGGTTGTGCAGAGCAAAACTCAGAAGAATCAGATGTCGGAATGGGAAAACGGGAAAACATACGGAAAGTCTAAACTCTACTGCGCGAATGCAGCGAGTGGATTTCTCGACTACCTATAAACTGGTTTACTAGAAACAATCATACTTTTTGACGAATCTTTTGCCCCCATGTTTTAATGCAATTTCCTAAAAATTTCTAACTCAAGTCCTTTACTGTAAAAATGAACGCAAAAAGTCATGGTGAAAATAATCGGGAAGCAATCAATATCGTACAACTATCTAGCAAGCAATTTAAAACATGGCTTCTCCATTAAAAATATAAAAGATTTTACTCTGAAGAAAATGGAATGGAAAAATAGAACTCATAAGCACGCCTTCATGGAAGCAATTAAAAACATTGCTTTTTTTAAAGAAAATCCACAAGTTGATTAAACTACAAAGAAAATGGAATGAAAATACAGCTCGGTAAGATATCCACAACGCGATCCGGTGACAAAATAAATAGAAAAACAAATGCAGTCAATAGATTACGGCAAAGTCTCTTTGCGGTGTCGGTTGAATAGAAAAGAAAACAGCAACTAGTATTGATTCAGCTTTTGTATTCGAATTCAATATGCTTTAGCGAAGGAAGAAAGGGTTAGTTTATCTAGGGTTGTAAAATTATAAAATAACCGATAAAAAAAAAACAAATGAGAAAATTGAAAAAATCTTACTGGACTTGAACCTGGGACCGCTCTGCCAACTGAACTGAGCTACGGGCGCCTGGCGGACCCTGACGAATTTCTCAATCTTGTGTAATATCAAATAAAATACGCAACATGTACCTATTTAGGTCTCATACATGTTACATTAGGTCCCTTGTAATATTTTGTTTTGACTGCAAATAATTTGAGACACCAATTTTAATTGCGTGAAATCAATGTTTTCTTTGGATAAAATCGATTTGTTTGAAACCGATTTTTTGGTTGACTATAATAATTAGATGTTTAAAAAATCGATTTTATGATACTAAAGTTACAAGCCTAGGGTTAGCTCTTCTTTGAGGAACGGGCAAGATATTTTTGTACCGAGGAATGGTAAAACTAAAACCGTTAGCATTTGAATTAGCCTCAAACAATTTGAATATTTACACAATCTCTTACAAACTAGTTAACTAACTATACATGTAATGGTTGGAAACAGCTACTTACTTACTTAAAGGTATATAAATAAGACTATTTACGATAACGAGTTAGCTAGTACCTAGTTGACATTATTTGTCCCTTTTACTTACATGCAAATACGCGTTTGAAATGGCTTTACTAGCCGCTTATTTTCCAACGTAGGTATGTAATATACTTAGTATCTAATACTTGTGATTACTAAACTTGTTTCTTTTATAATCATAGTTTTTAACAAAGATATTCTGTGACAAAGATCACAATAAGGTTCCTCTTTATGTAGTGTAAATCAATTACTAAACTAACAACCAATTCAAATCCATTACAATAGGGCCGTTCGAATAGGCCATATTATTTGACAGCTGTCAAGATCATGTTAATGCTATTACATAAGGTCTATTTTTCCTTGCTGAAATGACTTTTAGTATGGCCTATTCGAAAGGCTGTACTTTAGCAAACACATACACTCACATAACCATAGACGCTAGCTATACACACTAGCAGCATTACATTAACGCAAACTCGCAAACTGGGAAACACCACAAAACGTCACGTATAAGTTTCCCACACAAGAATTACTGAACTCCGAAACGAAGGGAACGGGAACCAGAAACTTGTGGAATAATTACAGTCGATCCTGAATGGGAGTTAATCAGGAATTAGCCTCGCGAGGACCGCAGTAGGTATAGTGCAGCCAGTAAGACGTTTGCCGTGATGTGCCATCGAAGAATAGCATACCTCGTAGAAGAAAGAAGTCAGTCGGGGGAATGGGCAGAAGCGTTCCCTGCTTGGTGAGTACGGTAAATACTTCGCCAACTGGAGGAGGCCCATATCTAGAAGTAAACTGTTTTTGCTGATGAAGTAAGACGTCTTCTTTGAACGTCTCGTCTGTGTAGGATTGTCCTTGAAGTAGGAAATGGACGTTGAATCTCTACGATCCAACAAGACGTTACGCCTAGCTCGTGCAAAGTAAATGTAACCTATTGCGCCTTTATTTACCTACTTAATATGTAACTACGCAGGGAAACCAAAACCTTTGTGGTGCGTAGATAATACTCATAGGCACTTTATAGGAATCAGTGGTGTGCGTGGTGGCTTGCCTACAGGATGCAGTTTTGTTGGGAGAGGTTTTGACTCTCAAAAACCTCGAGACGTAAGTGATCGTTGGTACGTAGATGTCTTTGTTCTACAATGGATTCACACCTACTCACAGTTTGATTAACTTCTACTGTTCAGAAACCTTCCAGCCAGTGTGCGAGCGAGGGTGGAGTGAATTTAGTTAATCGCTAGTCCAAGAGTTCTGCCAACTCCAACTCTTGGGCAAGTTACACTATACTCAGACCTGCTTACAGCGTGTAAACTTACAGAAGGAGAAAGCCTTCAGTTGCAGCTTTGTAAAGTTGTTATACATATTGACCCTATTGTTCCAGATTTTTTATCAAGTCGTGTCGTGGGCAAGTTACACTATACTCAGACCTACTTACAGCGTGTAAACTTGCGAGGGAGTAAACCTTTAGTTGCAGCATTGTGAACTTGTCAGACATCTTGACCCTATTGTTCCAGATTTTTTATCAAGTCGTGGGCAAGTTACACTATACTCAGACCTACTTACAGCGTGTAAACTTGCGAGGGAGTAAACCTTTAGTTGCAGCATTGTGAACTTGTCAGACATCTTGACCTTATTGTTGCAGATTTTTTATCAAGTCGTGGGCAAGTTACACTATACTCAGACCTACTTACAGCGTGTAAACTTGCGCAGCAGGGGAGTAAGAATTCAGTTGCAGCATTGAAAAGTTTTCAGACATATTGACCTCATTGCTCTAGATTTTTAACTTGTTTATTTTATTTTACACTTGTAAATAGATTCTTGATCAAAACAGTTGCTGTTTCTTCCGATATTGTTCTCCTAATATACCTACCGGTGCTCATGAACTTCTAAAATTTCAATCCGTCATACAAAGATCTGCCCCAGACGGGAATGGAGCAGTAGTTCTCAACAATCCTTACTACCTACTTGGTTTAAATTTACCGCACATTCGCGATTCAAACTCGGCTCATATTCGAAGTGAGTATTTGGGTCGGTGCTTGATGTCTGCCAAAACTTGGCTAGACTTGTGCCGTGCGAGACTTAAGCGCAAGCTCCACAGAGTAGACGTGAGACGTGCGACGTAGATGGTATCAGTCAAACAAGTTATCGTCGGAGAAGTGAGACGTGCCGCTACCAAGGCCGCTACGCTTGAAACCGTTTCCATATAAAATGTACGAATCAGAAGAAACATAGCTACACAAGTAAGACATGCGTCACATAGATAGATAACGGCTGACAATCGCTTCTGACAGATGTCATGTTGCCCGTCACGTTACGTATCTACTTTGTGAAGCTTACCCCCTGCATTTATACATAGCCTGAATGCTACAACCTACGCTGCTGTAGTGTTGAATAAATATCAAATGAGGTTCCTCGTAGGTGATTCGTTGGCGGTCTCAAAATTGAAATAAAAGGTTTAGTGAAACAGCCTTTCTCCCTGCTAACTTTGGTTGGACCTTCAAGCGCAGCTCGTTTCTTTGTGACTTCTTGTTTATCGTAGAGGAAAACCGCTGGTGACTGCATATTATAATTACTAACTTTAGATGAATTTTTCCTTCTGTACTTACGTTTGTATCACATAAAACACGACATATCAAGTCTCCTCAGCGTAATAAGCCCATAAATTCAATATGAAACACGCGAGCTTGGCTCTACTCCAGTCCGCTGTACTTGGCTGTACTGAGAACTCTTTACGTGAGGTTTTATCAAACCACCGTACAACTTGCCAGTTTCATAGCATTTCCCACATACATCTGATTTTAGCAGCTTAGTAAGCAGCAACCCGAAAGAGAGCATGTTTTTGGAAAACTTGTAGATTTTCCACCGCGGGCAGGAGTTGAACCTGCGATTTTCTGCATCTGTTCTGCCGACTGATCTACTAAGTACCAACTGAGCAACGCGGCTCGACGAAATAGTGCAATTGTATCATGAGCACTAATGTGTGGCAGGGCTCCATCTTCTACGATAATTTTGCAACTAATTCCAAGCGACTAAGTTATTATTTACAGATCGAATAAGTCAAAGTGATGAAAACCCGCAATAATTATTTAAAAACCAAATTTTAAAACACTTTCTGTATTACATACATACATAGATATATCACGCCCATATCCATTGCGGGGTAGGCAGAGCGTAAGAAACAGCCATTTACACCACGCCTGACAAAAGTTTCAGAGTCACCCAGAATATTAGAATATCACCCAGTGTTAAAAAAATACCTAAAATATATAAATGGACTGCAAAAAACCTAACTAAGGAAAACAACCATTTTTCGTGACAGCATATAATGACTTTATACCAAAGATCAAAAAGGTGACAACATCAGATTCAAATAATATAAAAAATAGACAAAACGTGTAGGCGGCACCAGCCAGTTGCCGACATCCTCCGCCCCAGTGCAGGCACTCAATGAGCATCGGCAGCTGGCTGGGGTCCCTGAGTTAACAGCACGACTTTTCTAGCCGGCCGTCGCAGCGTGCCACCTTGGGTGGCCACGTCGACCACCCTGACTACCCCATCCTGGCCTGGGTGAATTTTGCTAATTTTTCCTAACGGCCAGGTGCCCTAGGCAGAGAGTCGTCCACGATTAACACCACGTCTCCCACGCTCAGGTTCCTCGACTTCGTTCCTCTTGATGAAGGGCGCGGTATGAGGTCGGCAGGTACTCGCGCATCCATCGGGTCCAGAAGGCGTCCGCCAGCCGCAGGGTCCGCCTCCAGTCACACCGGCGGATAAGGTCCGAGTCGTCCAGCTCTTCGTTCAGCCAGTGGTTGTTTGAGGAGGTCCCGATGAGAAAGTGGAAGGGCGTTATAGCTGTGGGGCAATCAGGATCGGAGAGTGACACGTACGTCAGGGGCCTCGAGTTGACGATGGCTTCTGCTTCCGCTAATAATGTAGAAAGCACCTCCTCTCTCGGGGCTCTTTCTCGCAGTGCCGCATGCAAGGCGGTTTTGACGCATCGGACCAGGCGCTCCCAAGCTCCACCCATAAACGGCGCGGCAGGTGGAATGAAGTGCCTCTATTTTCTTTGCGCGGCGAAGTCGAGCAGGAGCCAGCAGGTTGTCAGCTCCTCTGAAGGTGGTGGCGTTGTCCGAAAAGATTTTTCTTGGCGAGCCTCGGCGGAAATGAAGCGGCGTAGGCATAAGATGGCGGAGTCCGTCGACAGGCTATTGACCACTTCTAGGTGTACCGCTCTGGTCACGAGGCAGGTGAATAGGGCTACCCATCGTTTTTCCTTTCTTCTGCCAACAGTGACATCTAGTGGCCCGAAGTAATCCAGACCAGTGTTTGCGAAGGGCGGCAGGTGGTGCTCCAGCCGTTCCAGAGGGAGGTCGCCAACGGGCGGTACTTGTGGCCGGCCTTTCATCTTTCTGCAGTGGAAGCATTCCCTTATGATTGTTTTTAATGCGTTTCGGCATCGCAGGATCCAAAATCTCTGTCGGAGTTCGTTCAACACGAGATTGCTGTTGGCGTGGCCGGCCTTCACGTGGTGATCGAGTATTAGGAGGCGAACCGCTGGGTGACGGGCATCTAGGACGATGGGCGACTTCGTCTCTTCCGCGATCCCTGGCGCGCGCGCTATGCGTGAGTCGACCCGCAGGAGTCCGTCGTCAGCTCGTCGAATGGTGAGGCGCGTGAGACGGCTCTCTTTGGGGAAGGGGGTCGCAGATTTCAGACTCGCGATTTCTGGGGCAAAGCTTTCTGCTTGCGATCTAATAAATATGTGCCTTTCGGCTTTCGCGATGTCAGACGCCGTGAGAAAAGGATGATTGTGATTATGGGTATGGGATATGGAATTAGAATTTTGGCTTCTTGAACAAATTAAAGAGCGAAACTTTTGCCGGCCTGGATTATGCGCGCTGTGGCTCTCACGAAGCGTAGCCAGCTACTGAACTTCATGACGTCGGCCACAGGTGGGAGCTGGTCCGAAGACACGGGCGTATAGTGGACCAACTCAGTGGGCTTCAACTCCTCCGGGGAGGGAATGGTATCGTCAGTCGGCGGTTCAGTAGGCCAGGCCTCGGGAGGACTCAGCAAGAAAGGTGGACCGGCGAACCACCTGTCAGAAGCGTCCACAGACATTGGCTTGATCTCGTCGCGTCGTCCGCGACATTGTGAGCACTCGGGAGCCAACGCCATTGGGCAATGTCTGTGGTTTCGCAAATTTCTCCCACTCTGTTCGCGACAAAGGGCTTGAAACACTTCGCGTCACTACGGAGCCATTTTACGACCGTCATCGAATCCGTCCAGAAATGGGTACGCGAGGGTTTCATTCGATGACTGTCCTTAATTTTATTTGCTAGACGCGCGGCTATGAGAGCGGCCTGGAGCTCTAAACGAGGAATCGAAACCGGGGCTAACGGGCTAACGCGGGCCTTACTAGCAATAAGCGACAATTTTACGTCTCCGTTCGCATATAAAAATCTCCAGTAAGCCACTGAGACAAAGGCTTGCTCGCTCGCGTCTGCAAAAACGTGGAGTTGCGTTTCTATTGGATCTGGTCTGAGTAAATACCAACGTGGTACACGGAGGTTGGCTACGGCCGCCAACTCTTCGCGCCACTGATCCCAGAAAATTTTATGGTTAATCGGATTTCGTCATCCCAATTCAGACGTTCTCTCCATAGACGTTGAATAAAGATACGGCCTTTTATTGTGATTGGCGAAATTAGGCCTAGAGGGTCGTACACGCGCATGACGTCGGAGAGGACCGTGCGTTTAGTAAATTTAGCGGCGGCCACGGGTGCGCCGATACGAAAACCAAACGTGTCATCGCGGGGGTTCCACTTGATACCCAGGGCGCTTACATCTTTGTTCGGCGGCAGGTCTACATCGTCCGCGGCCTCAGCCCAGAGCTCCTTTGGGACTTGCGAGAGCGCCCTCACGTCGTTAGAGATCCACGCTCTCATTTCGAAACCGCAAGCACCATGGACGTGGACTATCTCTGAGGCGAGGCGGGAGGCGACGCCGACATCAGGGACGCTACCGATATAGTCGTCCATATAATGCTCGTGAACGATTGCGTGAGTCGCTTCGGGATGAAGAAGGCGATGCTCTTCAGCATTTTTGTTTTTAATATAAAGCGCGGTACACGGACTGGACGCCGCACCGAAAGTCATTGATGACATGCGATATTCCCTAATAGCATCGGTACTGTTATCGCGCCATAGAAAACGTTGCGCATCCCTATCTTCTTCGCGTATTTTAATTTCGCCGCACCGAAAGTCATTGATGACATGCGATATTCCCTAATAGCATCGGTACTGTTATCGCGCCATAGAAAACGTTGCGCATCCCTATCTTCTTCGCGTATTTTAATTTGTGGAAACATTTCGCGTATATCGGCGGTAAGAGCAACTCGCCCCTCCCGGAACTGAAAGAGGATGCCTAACAACGAGCAAAGGAGGTCAGGTCCGGGGAGCAGCAAGCTATTGAGACTAACACCGGAGGTTTCCGCGGCGGCATCGTGCACTACGCGCAGCTTCTTCTTTTGTGGGTGGTAAACCCCAAAGTGCGGCAGGTACCACCTGAAGCCGTTTTTGAAGTTTTCCGTACCGTACCGATGGTAGGTGTCGGAGGAGCATTCCTCGGCGTAGCCCTTTTTTATTATTCCGCTTATGAAGTCTCTATAAGCGGACGCAAACTCCTTATTTTTAGCCATTTGTTTTTCTAGAGATAAGAATCTCGCTAGTGCGTGGGGGTAGCTATCGGGAAGTTTCGACTTGTCGATGTCGCGCCAAGGAAGGCCTACTTCGAAACGACCGGAGGGTAGCCGGCGCGCGGTTGACTCGAGGATTTCTATCGCCCGTTCTTCGTCTTTCGAAAGTCGCGGCGCACGCTCGGTTATACCTATTGCGTCTAACTTATATTGTTCTTTCATCATCGAGGTTAAATCGTCAAGCTTAGAGTGAATTGGGTCGAGTAGAGAAGGAGGCGTGTCTAATAGGTTCGGGGCCGTTCCAAGTCAAATGATTTACGAACTCTACGGGTTTACTTTGACTTGACACAGCGCCGTGCAAAGTCCAACCTAACGAGGTTCGTACGGCTACGGGGTCGGACCTTTTCCTTCGCGGATTTCCTAGATAAAGTTAGGTACCAATCTTTAGAACCTATGAGAATAGTAGGTGTCACATTGACATGAGTCAACTCGTTCACTAAATCACTCAAGTGAGGGAAAGCCCTCAATTCGCGTTCGTAAAGTGACTGAGTACTGAGGTTTAGCGATTTCATACGTTTCGCGTTTTTTATGAGATATCGCTCTTTAGAGTTACGACCTTTTATGTAGAAATCTACTATGTTAGCGACGGTATTTCTAGTCATACCGCCGATACCTGCAATCGACAGCGGTTGCAGCGGGCCCGTGGCGCCGATGCGCGCGGCGACGGTGTCGTCGATCAGCGTGGCCGTGCTGCCGTCGTCGAGGAACGCGTGCGTCGCGTACTCACCCGCCGGTCCCGACACTACTACCGGCACGATCTTGAGCAGCGTGCGTTCCTGGAGCGCTGAAACATTTTTATTAGAAATATCAGAGGCGGCCGCGATTTTAATAGTGTCGCCATGGGTGCCCTCTGACGTCGACGGCTGCGTGGGCGGCGGCGGCGCGGAGGCGCCGGGGGTCTCCGTGTTGCACATTACTTCCTGTTCCGGTTGTTGCACGTTGTTTGTAGTGCCTTCATAGGGGCGATGAAGGAGAGGGTGATGACGGAGGCGACAGCCCTGTACTCCACACGAGCCACGACCTCGACATTCATTCCATTTATGGGATTTATTTTTAAAACAAACGTAGCAAACCTTTGCCTCGCGCAGCCAGCGCCACCTGTCGTCGACTGAGAGCGCCTTGAATTGTCCACAGCTCTTTAAATTGTGTGCTTCTTTACAATACAAGCACGTTTGGTTGCGCTCTGACGTAAGGTTGACGTTTTCACGTTTTGCTGTGGCTGGCCTAAATCCTAGGCCACCTGTGGCCTAAATGTTTTGTGAGCCGGTGCGTGTTGATGTGTTTGTGAGTGGTAAGCGGAGGTACTGCGTCTAATTCCGCGCAAAATTTGATTTGCGTGTCCGCTTCGCTTAGTAGAAACTGTGATAGAAGCTCTAGCTTAGAATTGTTCTGCTCGATGAAGGTTTGGTGGCGCTCCTTAGCATAGTCGCACCAACGAGATTTTAGTAGGACATTCAGTTTGTTCAAAACGCTCGAAAATAATTCAGGTGAATGTAAGTACTGATTTTGGCGTAACGATTTTATAGTTGCGACGCTATTCCTGATTTTGCACGCAAATTTGTTAAGGTCACGAAAATCGGTACTTAACTTAGGTAGGCTGCGTAGCGCTGCGACTTCTTGCTGCACGATGAGCTCGGGGCGCGCGAAGTGCAGCTCGAGCGCGTCGATGATCTCACACGGCGACTCTGCGGAGAATAGGAGCGAGGACAGCGCTTCACGCGCTTCCCGCGTACCGCGTTGCGTAGCCGGGCCAAATTATCTAAAGCAGAATAATTAGGTTTGGTGTCGTCGTAGGTACGTTTGAATATCAGCCATTCATTCGGTTTCCACTGAACGGGGCAGCTCGATGGATTTGGAGCTGCGATGGTTTTGGCTTGCGGCTAAGGCATGTAGTGCTGCAGCCAAAGATGGCTCCTGGGCCTGTGACAGCTGGGGCTCGATCGGAGGAGCTTGCATTGGAGGCACGTTCGTGGGGTTAGCGGCGTGGTGCGCAGCGGCAGTGTTTCAGCCCAAGGCCATAAGTATTCGACCGGGGCGAGACGATGGGGTTGCGAATTTGTGACGTGTACCTGGGACCGCCATTGTTCGGGCGGGATGGGGCGATGGGGCTGCGCGTTCATGTTGGGGGCTTGAGGGGGCAGACGCTCCATCGGGGTGCCGTGAGGAGGCTGTGGTCGTAATGTGTCAGTAAAGACGTGCTGGTTGGCAGCAGTGTTGTCCACGTGCCGCGCGACGCAACTATCGACCCACGCTTGGGTATTGGCTAGCGATGTGCTGTGGCTACTACTACTACGGCTACGTGAAGACTTATCTGTGTTAGCTTCGATTGCTGCTAGCTGTGCATGGAACTCCTTTTCCTCTACTGCGCGTTCTAGATCGGCAAGGGCGCGCTCACGTTCCCTTTCCTGCTTGGCTAGGCGCGTTCGCGTTCCATTTGTTTGCGCTGAAATTCTGCCTCTGCGGCGAGCTTACGCGCTTGGATAGAAGCTGTTGATGCCACTGTGCGAACTGAACGATGGCGGGATGTATTGGAGACATCATCACGGTTAGGCGGGGCGCAATCTCCGAGTGCGACGGCCTCTGGTGTGAGCACTATCACGGGGTTGTGGTGGAGTGCGCTCCGTGTGCGATGGTGGTCTCAACGTGTCTGAAAATTGTGATTCTGGCGCTGCCATAGGTGCGGATGTCGCAGCCGTCAAGGAATCAGGGGCAGAATGGTAAGAAGCAGCGTCGCCGGAGCCCGTAGAAGGTGGGACAGGACCCGAGGTTGGCTCCGTGACGTTTACCCTTTCTTGTGATTTGGTTGATCCTGCGGCAGCTGATGTCACTACACCACTTTTAGCCATTTTCCTAGTTATAGGCGGCATTTTCTTTCCATGTACGAAGGACTTTGTTAAAAAAATACCTAAAATATATAAATGGACTGCAAAAAACCTAACTAAGGAAAACAACCATTTTTCGTGACAGCATATAATGACTTTATACCAAAGATCAAAAAGGTGACAACATCAGATTCAAATAATATAAAAAATAGACAAAACGTGTAGGCGGCACCAGCCAGTTGCCGACACCCAGATAGACATACGTCTATCATTAAAGTGATGCTATTTTAAGCCAGCACCATAAAGCAACAAATACAAGATAATTATAATTATAAACTCAAGTTTTAACCCTTAAAGGAAACTTAAGCCTGCGGTAAAACATACGGCAAAATTATCATTAAACTTGTTCCGAAACGCTTAAACTCATTAGGGGCGTAACATCTTCCTTTGGCTACCATGTAAGTATTGGCGGGCAATACAGAAAGACGGCTAGAAGGAATCGTCACTACACTCACACATCTCTCACACTCAGCGCACATCTACATGCCGTCGTTTACGCGCGAAACCAAATCAGTTCAAACCGGCAAGTAGTTAGGTATCAACCTTGGTGTCAACAGTGTTCTGTGCGGGCAATCGGCAAAATGACGACTCGCAAGTGCAAACAGTTGTAATAATATGTAGGTCATGTACATGAGCATGTCCCTGGTAACTGATTATAAATATTCAGAAAGAAAAAGTAGCAACACTAGGCGTAGGTATAAATGATCGGAAAAAGGGGTTAGCTGTCCTTCTGTATATTCTCTATTTTGTACATCTTCCATGAACTACCAAGTACCAACTCGGTATCACACAAAGACAGTCGCGGTATCCAATTATTACATTAAAACTTTTCTTAAACTTCTGTTCATTGTACATTACCGCTTGGGCTATACATGTAGGATGTTATACTGGAATAAAAGCAGCAATGGTAATTGAAGTTCCTGTGTAGCAGAAAGATACAGGGTGTCACTTGTTACAAGAACAAAGAATAATAATTTGAATAATAAATAATAATAAAAAATTAGTGGGTGTTAATTATTGGGTTATAAATAACAACAATAAATAACATTAATTGTTATTTATTACCCAATATTAACACCCACCACCTTGTACAGATAGTTTTATCCAATTTAACGATTTAGCAAATATATTTTTATGACTTTTGAAAAATGTGAGCAATGTTACCTATCTTAAGAGCTGAACCAGGCCAAAAAAATGATCAATTTTCACGCAGGGTGGCATTTTAACGAGGGAAGGCATTTTAAAGTAACGAAAAAGATACTAAATGAAAGTAGATTGATAAGAAAGTTTGGGCAGTATGAACTCGTGAATTTCTGAAAGGGATGCCACTGATACCAGTGCAACATTTTTTTTAATATACGGGACACCCTCTACATGTATGAGAACTAATTCATTAGTCTTAAGGTCCTCATTACCGTTGTATCGGCGGCGAGCAGCGCCAGAAAACTTGCGCCATAACGGTGTTGCCCAGAACTAAAGTTACAGTAGAAGGGGACCAACTTATTCTAGTGCTTCATACAGTTTTTACAAACAACCAAAGTAAGTTGACTTCTTAGCTGATAGTACAAAGTAAAGTGTAAAGTATGTTTTCAACGACGCAGAGGCAGTGTGCAACTTGTAAAGTGCAAGTTCCACAGAGTAGACGTGAGACGTCATCTATGCGACACGTCTTACGTGTGTAGCTTTGTCTCTTCTGTTTAATTTATTTTACATGGAAACGGTTTCAAGCGTCGCGATATCGCACGTCTCACGTCAACTCTGTGGGGCTTGGCCCCAAGGGTGGAAGGCAACAGTTGAATCCAGTCGCACAAAATCGCTGCATACTGTATGATGGCCCTAGGGCAGGCCTTTGTCCGGCACTGTACCTCTCACATCCTTTGAGCTGATGATGGTGAAGATAACCCAGGCAGATACGACAATCTTAATTAAACCCATTCTATTTTTATGTAGGTAGCGTGTGGTAGCGGCTAAGAATACTGCCACCCCTAGTCCACTCAGGGTGTTTCGTAAAAGGCAACATAACCGCGTGGTGGCTACCATAACATCCCGTAGAGGGTTGACGTCAAGCAACAGGCGGCCGATCATAAAACATTGCCAAAAAAAAAATTCCCTCCGGCCGCCATCGCTACTGAATTTCACAACTGGTTGTGGTAGAAGAAATAATTGTCTTTGTACGTTTGTTTTCTAACTAATCATGCTGCGCCGACCCCAACTCATTTCGGATAAGGGCAGGAAGAGGGTGATTTTGAACATTTTGCTGCAAGTTTTCAGCATGATTTAAAAAATTGATATTTATTATGATCCCTGTCTGGTATTCAAGTCTAGCAATAAGTTACAATGCTTGAACACAAAGGTAGCTGTATTTCATAATTCAATATCCAACAAGAACTTGAAGGACTGTTCAATATTATCCATAATTTAATCCCTTACCATCGATCGTCATAGTAGAAATAAAAGAACCAGTAGTATAAGTCAATGTATGTACGTTTTCGAACCTGTGGCTGAAAAACCTAAATATGAATATTAGGATCCAGCTCAGAGCAACGTCATACGATATGATAATCTGGAACAGGTTTTTTTCTACAGGATCTATGGTTATGGCAATGTGAAATCCGCATTAACGTCTTCATCGTGATCTTAGTTGCCTGCTTGACTGTACCGGTTCATCTGGCTAACCGATCTTCTAAAACTTTTGTTAGCTCCAGTAAATAAAGCAGTACCTACATAAGAAGATTCAAAATGGCGGTTTTAAAATTTGGCTTAATCTTTTCATGGTCAGTAGACAATAATAATTGACCTTGGTTAAGTTTGTTTCCTTATTATGCGTGTGGTCCTAATATTAAACTCTGATACCAGAGTGTAGGGTCATTTGTTAGCTCGATAACCCGCACGATACAAAATGGGACGACCAATATTGTTTTGCCCGTTACATGACGTAAGTAAAAATATTTACATGATAATATACTAACTAACCTTAAGCATATGCATATGATTGATAAATTAATTCTGCCTTTTATATGACTAATCAAAACAATGTAAAAAGAGACATAATTTATAATGAAACGCAATAATAATTAGATAAATAATAATTTACCACGACCTTGCTGAAAGTATTTATTAACTATGTGAAAGTATTTACTAAAATAAATATTTAGGTATCAAATTACCATACTGACCTTTTTGTTTATACTGTGGCGCCAGGGACAAAGAAGTGCCGTCATTAAAGATTCCATTGTAGTTCTCAAAGGATAGGGATCGTCTGAATTGATCCTTATTCCAAAGACATAAAGAACACATCGAGACTCCTTTGAAACGACAGTTTCAATTCAATTTTGCCCTCAATATAAGCTGAAGGGAATATTACAGTCCTAGTTCTGTCTGGTTTTGTAAGGGCAGACTTATACAGGGATTAACAAAATGGGTATAACAAGCTGAAAATAGGTAAAGATACTCATGAAATTTAACTACTTTCCCCATGAATATATGAAAAATAGGATCTGTCATAGTAAATCCTCATGACGGAGAGTCGTAACTTCTCTGGGCTATATTTGTCACCAGCTTTCTCCAAACTTCTAGTAAATTAATAGCCGATTGGCCATTTTGTATGGGAGGCCATATTCATTGCCCTCAGTCACAAAATAGAGAAAACGTTCAGGTTGCCTGAAGATGAAGTAACGAAACCGGTCGCGCTTTAATAGCATTTTAATTATAAATAGTGGAACTAGTGTAAAAAGTGTTTTATTTACTAACAAACTAAAGCACATCCTAGAAACGTACCTAAAACGCTAAAGCACATATTACGAACGAAAAATAAGATTTTTAAAAAGAAATCCCTCCATTTCTAGTGTTTGAAGTAGGTATCTATTTATTTATCGAATACTGAAAAGAGTTCTACTTTTCATTAATTCACAATTTTCTGTGGTATTATTACACCCAAATACATCATAAAAATATTTTTCTTTACTCGCCAAGTTTCCGTCCGCCCGCACCGAACGCGCCGTTTACACTCAACCATTACCGGTTCGACACGGTTCCACAGAGCGCGTAAACAACGCGTGTGGATGTCTGAGTGAGTCTAGCCGCGTTTGCTCGAAGCCGACTCTCTGGATTGCGCTAGCCAATACTTACTTTGTGCCTCAGTTCAGCCAGGAAATTGCCAAGTAAAATTGTATGAACCACATGACTGAACTATTTAACTTCAACGATGATTTCCTCTCTCATAGAGGAATTCAAAGGAGCTTTACAAAATTTCTATTACCAACGTCAAAGTTGCTTAAAGTTCGCGTAAATCTCAATTGGTTTTGCATAACATAGTTGTAAAAGTTGCTGAGGCTGGATGTTTTGACGACAACTTTCAAAAACTGAAAACACTGCGGGAACTTTGACTATTATAAAGTTGGAAACTTCGAGAATCTTCAGCTAAGGCCAATGAATAACTGGAGTTTTAAGCGGAGAGGCTCCGAAAACACTTTAGAGTTTTATTTATTCTTGTGAATTTATAATGAAAGTTGATATAAAATCAACCTGCCTTTGCCTTTTCTTCTGTCTTGTTTGACACCTAGTATACAAACAAAGCTCAATGCTCTCTGCTTTAATCTTTTTTACCTATTTGTTGAAAACATAAAAACTTTTTTCTAGTGCACATGGCACGTAGAAAATTCAAAATTGTAAGGAATTCGAATTTGTCTTTTGTTTCCTTCTTCTCGTTCCGATCGGCGTCCTTGCCGCACGTATGTGTAATTAAAAGCATTTGAAAGATTTTTGTATTGGATATAGATACCTACTCATCTTGTATCTTTTTTTATAAAATGACTGTATTTTTCTGTCACCAAGTGAACATTCAAGTTGTTAGCTTTATTAATTAAGTTAAACTGCTGCTCACTGTACTTTTGTTGTGATATTTTGTTAACTTTTTTCTTCTGAAGTATGAATTTCAAGTACTAAGGGGATATTGTACTGTAAGTTGTTCATTTTATCAGATAAATGGGTGATTTCTTGGCTAAGCTGCTGCCTACTGTACTTTGGTATTTGAATATATTAAACTTGTATTTTCTGAGGTGGAGCCCTCAACTTGTAATAAGTTCAGGTAGGTTTTGCTTCACTTGTGATAAGTTCAGCTAGGTTTTTGATTCAAGTTGCCTATAGATTATTTTTAGACTCTTGATTGTTTTCAAGTCTACTCATTGCCTATTGACCAAGGCTAAGGTTATATATTTTTACAAGAACTAGCTAGCTAAGTAAATAGCAGATAATGTTCACTGACATGTAATGTTTTGATTTGTTCATTCATACTTGTAATTTACTAACAAACATTGTCAAGCTTTTTTAAAAATTGTCTTGTCTGGTTTTTTAAAGTTTTCAAATAACTTTCTTTCAAATTTCTATGATAAGCTTTTGCTATTCAATTGTTTTTATCTAACTCATGTGAATAAGTTGCTGCTTTACAGAATTTTTAAAACTTTTATGATATTTTTATAAAGTAACTAACTAATGGATTTCCAAATCATTTCTTTGAGGCGGCAACTTATGTTGAAAACATAAAAACTTTTTTCTAGTGCACATGGCACGTAGAAAATTCAAAATTGTAAGGAATTCGAATTTGTCTTTTGTTTCCTTCTTCTCGTTCCGATCGGCGTCCTTGCCGCACGTATGTGTAATTTTTATTATAAAATATTTGTTTTTCGCAGTGTTACAAAGACAATACAGTGATATTAGTGTACCATAAAACCATCTTTTAATCATCTCCACACACGCACCCAATTAAGAAGACCAGCCCCAACATAATCTACAGTCCACATAAAATCAATGCATCGTTCACTATTTAATACAAGACGTGAGAGATTATTACAGTAATTCATACTCATCATCATCTAATTAACACGTCTGTCTTTCTGTCTTGTTTGCGTGAACAGATGAAGGTACTTACATAAAACCCATTTTTTTTACTTTATGATCTTTACGTTCATTAATGCTTTATTCCATGAGTTCAATTTATTTATGACGAAATAAGAACATCCTTCTTGCAAAATAGTATGACAATAAATTCTACATTAAAACCGGATAATAAAGTTTAATGTTTATTCTAAACTTTTGCACTTTATCAAGTTTATTTGCAAAGAGAATGTGGTTGTTATTCGTCATGTAGCATACCAAGTAGACGAACAAATTGATGTTTTCAATTTTATGACTGCAGGTATAAGAATCACCTTTAGCAGGTTCTCTATCCGAATTTATTCAGGTAAAGGCACTTTACTGTTTTGAAATTCTTTTAGATTTTTGACAGTTGCAACCCTGACTACGTAACAAGTGACAATCACGAAATTATAAATAGGGTCGACTGACCCTTCTGTAAATTCTCTATTTTGTGGCAAAAGTAGAAGGCACAAGACTGCGAGGAAGATAAGATTACCTATGCGCTGGACAGACCAAAAGAAAGCAAAAATGTAATGTGCCTCTTTATGGGTGCACAAGAAAAGTGGCAGTGCAAAAAGAGTAGCGACAAATAATGAAGCGTGCCACCAACCCTCAACCGACGACCATGACGATTCTGTCAAGCAATAGTGTACGCCACAGAAGAGTTTAGTACCTAAGTAAGTATTTGAAGGGGTCAGCAATGACACTCGACACCTATGAACTTCATAAAACAGGTAAGAATAATAAAAAGGAATTGTCATTTTTTCTATTCACTCTCCCAATATTTTATGCGTCATGACTTTCTGTTTAGGTTTGTCGATTTGTTTTTAATCGTAATTTACGTAGGAATAAGCAAGTTTCCCGCGATAAAAAGTATCTTAGATGTTAATTTGCTAGTATCTACATACCAAAAAAAGTTTCAAGCATCTCAGTGCTATAATAAAACCGATGTGGCGCAGTGGCTAGTATGCCTGCCTGCCACGCAAAGGTTACGGGTTCAATTCCCGGTGGGGTCACTCACAAAGTTGATATTTATCACTTTGTGAATTTGTTCTCAGTCTGGTTAGGACATTGCAGGCTGAACCACCTGATTGTCCGCAAGTAAGATGGTTCCGTGCTTCGGATGGGCACGTTAAGCCGTCGGTCCCGGTTGCTGTCTATGATGGCGGTCGTTACACAACCATGTCAGAGGCCTGCTACTTCCAGTAGGCGGTTGAAAAACTCTGACACCAGGGTCCCTCGGGTCATTGAACGACGCGGTGTCCCACACGAAAAGAAGAAGTCATTTTTTTCATTCACTGATTCATGTAGGAAGGTCAAAATGTTTAGGTCAGCTTTAAAAATCTTTCCACTTATTTTTACACCCTGTAGAATAAAAAGTGATTCGTCACTGGCTGATAAATGTGGGAGAGGTTACCCCTCTCTCCCTCCCCCTCACCGCTGCTTATTTGAACTAATCACCTGCGAGGTTTGGGACCGACTGCTGCTAGTATTCTGAGCTGGAGTGTTCTTGCTGCAATTTCGAAACGGTAATTAGCTTTGGACGAAGATTTATCTGTTCTATATCTATCTATTCTATAATGATGTACCCAACCCACGTTAGGTTCCATTCAAATCTATGCAGTGTCTCGATGGGTACGTGGGAAAATGCGGCACTCCATCGCTTGACAGTTTGTACCTACCAGTCAGGAAAACACGTACCCACACGTAATGCACATGTTCCTAAATAGGTCTTGACAAAGATAATAGACTACTGCTGGACATTCAAGATTTACCTACCCCTCTTTGGGAGGTACTAATTCAGTTGCCAGACGACTAGGCAAACGCAGTGTAGATAACATGTATTTACGTGGATAATTTGGTGCAAAATAATGGTAGAACGAAGCTGGCTTACAGAATGCCCTTATATTTCTAGACAGAAAAAAGCCCAAGCCGAATCTCCAGATATAGGTGCTTACCTTAAATCCTCGTGTAACTAGAGCAGGCCAAAAGAAGTATGTAACAAGGTGTCCCGTTACCCTTTTCACTTAATTTCAATTTGGCTTCGGCGCCATCGGATTACGCGCGGCTTTGCGCGGCGCGCCGGATTATCCGATAGTGATGTAAGGGAAAATAATCGATTATCAAGCAAATGATGAAAATTGTCAAGCACTGATTCCTAACCATAGGCATGAGATTTGACTTATTTTCCGGATAATTTAAACCACATCTGACAAATATTTGAGACGCATTCAGATAATCCTCGAATGTGCCAATTTGTAGATAACTAATTTGTGTATTGTAGTTAATAACCTCTCCATTTGTAGAGCTTTTCACTTACGTCACAAATATGTAGAGTATTACACGCAAAAAACTGATCTGGAGGGTCAGAATAGGCGTGGATTGTCAATATTCGTCTAAATATTATCTTGATAGAGCGTGGCTCTATAAAAATGTATGGAAGTAGACGCGGGCGCATCCAAATAGCAATTTCATATTCAACATCCAATTAGCACAGTAAATTATTTCAATAATCTCCTACGGCAGTATGCTGCCCTGGTACTTTTCCTTAATAAATATTACTAAATATTTCGTTATTTGAACGAAATTACTTTGAAATTTGATTCAATAATGTCCTACGGCAGTATGCTGCCCTGGTACTTCAGCGGTGCAAAAGGCATTAAAAATGATAAGGCTGTATAGCTGAATTGCCTTTGCGCATCGCTTTTACTCTTTAAAAAGTATGGGACGGGGCTCGGGTCGAGGCTCGGCTAGACGAACGTGTTCGAAATTTGAATTAATGTTTTGCAGAAATTATGGCTGTATAATTCGGAAAGCCTTTGCTTTCCTCATTAAAAAGAATAAAGGCAACCCTATATAAGCCATACAAGCGATTTGGCGGGAATTCATTCTAGCTTTAGTTCTCTCTCGATAAACACGTACCTGTATTAGCTTGGGGCAAAATTCATTTCGATCGAAATAATATTTTTGTTTTTGATAAAAATTTTGGAATGTCATAGGCTGGTACTTACTTAGTACGGGCTGAGCTGTCTCCACAATTTTTGGTTAGGAATAGCTTTGCAAACGTCCTTGGCTGGATTATAAAATATTTAGTTGAGACTTTTGCAAATCTAAATAAGGTTAAAGTTAGTTGTTTCGGTCAGCGACTGGGCAGACGAAAGAAAACCTAGTCCCGCATCGAATCGCTAGCTTGAAATAAGGGAAATTATTGTGAGATTCATTCGATTGACGGGGTGGAAAAAAAAACCTGGTCTAGATGAGTTGCGCAATAATTTTCTAAATAAATATTGGGATTTTTGGATTTTGGAGGGGTTGGACGTGTTTGTCATAGGATTCGGATGCATTGTTTTGTGGGTTTGCGTATCAAAAATTACGATACAGTAAACTCTATGAATAATGTGTTTGAATATTTAGGGCAAGTAGGGCTCTAGGGGCACTAGGTAGTTCTAGGAAATCGGACTTTGCCACTCCGTATTCCCATTTTTAGATTAGGGTCAATCATTGCACAAACGATCGACGTAATTTGACGCCATACAAACTGACAGACAATTTTATTGACTTCAATATCGTAGATTAGTAAAATCTTGGGCAATGAACTAGGGGTAAACCTTTCTAGGATTTATTTTACAAAAAATCACAATCATGGGAACTTCTAATATTTAAAGTTTTATAATATTTCGCGCGGGAAAAGTAAAATTTGGCTTGAAGTTTTCCACAAAACGTATGATGAGCTAGGTAAACCCATCTAGGATCTATTTTGTAAAAACACACAATCGTGGGAACTTCCATATTTAAAGTTTCGTAACATTTTGCGCGGGAAAAGTAAATTCTGTTGGAAGTTTTTGACAAAATGTTTTTATCAAAGTCTAGAGCGGGGCGGGTACTAGGCTAAAATTGAGCCAAATCGCCATGAAAAATTATTTCTAAAAGTTACAAAATATCAAATATTTTTGTACAAAACGGGAAAGTTCGATCCTTTCTCGTTGTAAGATTTCAAAAGAAAATATTTTAGGCGGCTAAACGTTTTTTAAGCAATTTCTTAAAGGAAAATTACTATTTAGGATATATTTTGTTTGTTTGACTAGATTCATTTTTATCGAAAAGTAAATTAAAAGTAGCGTAGGTCTGTGTGATTGACAAAACCAATTTCAGTAAACTTTTCGGGTTTTGGAGGCAAAATCGTAGGAAAATTATCAACTAGACTTCTGGAAGATCAAATTTTTTGAACAGAACCGGGAAAGTTCGACTCTTTCTCGTTGTAAGATTTCAAATGAAAATATTTCAGGCGGCTAAATGTTTGATGAGCATTTTTATTAAAAGAAATCTTTCGATTTGCAGAAATATTATGTTTGTTTGAGAATATTTATTTATATCAAAAGTGGATTGAGAGTAGCGTAGATATTATTAAATTTACAAAATGAATGTCAGCAAATCGATTTCAGACTTTTGGAGGGAAAGCTTAAGAAAATTCTCAACTAGATTTCATAGAACAGCTTCTGGGGAGTTGTGCGATCCTGGTATTTTCAATTACTTTGGTAGCAAATTATTTCAGTTTTTTTACTGCACTCGCCATTCCGCAAGTCGGGAGTGCTTCAAAATTAACTAGAATCGCAACTGGGAAGGTCTTGTCCAACAGTGGACTGATGTAGTAGCTTAATACAATAGCTTGATCGCGTTTCTAACTTGCTTCGAATACCTAGATTTCCTTCTTGTACAATCCAAATCGCAGAATCGGTTTGAGTTGTGGAAATTTAATCGTTTTTCCGTCGGGTCATAAATATTGATAATTTCTTAAAGGAAAATCACATTTCTTTAAAAATATTCCTTTTGCAAGATTTATTTGTATTGAAAATAAAATTGCAAGTAGGCCGTCTAAATCAAAATCAATAATTTTTCCAGCAATCGGGAATAGTCTGAAATATTTTCGTGTAGAACTACTTCACGGAACCATCGAAAGCCGATAATTTCTATGAGATTTGTATGAGGCTTAGGAAATGCTTAGCTCTTACGGGATTCTACTATCCTGGTACCTCAATACAAATAATTTCAGTTTTAAATTGAATAGCTAAATAAATATCTCTTTGGGATTTGTATGGGGCTAGTAAAGGCCAATCTCCTAGGGACTACTGCTCTCCTGGTACTTTCAGTGGATAAGATTTTGAAATATTTTGATTTTTATAGACAATTTCTACTGCGCTCGCCAATCCGAAAGTCGGATATAGATAGAGTGGCATTGGGGAAGCGATGTCCAGCAGTGGACGGACTCTAGCTGTTAGTTAGACTTCAAAATTTCGAATTTTGCTTCTAGCCATACATTTTGTATTGAAATATTTTCAGAGTCGGATCGGATCAATTATCTGAAAATCTCTCAAATAGCCTAAATGAACTTTTCTTGCTGAAACCGTCTCAGATCGATATCAGATTTTTGGAAATTTTGTTTAAAGGCATATTACGTTCTCGTATTGATTTTCTATTGCAAAATGCAAATCGCAAGACAGGTAGACTAGCGAGCGCCGTAGCGTAGGTCTTAGCAAATCGAAGTAGATTTTTCAGCGCTTGCAAAATATTGACTGGATATTAATTCCTTAGAGTTCCTAGGCGATTTTGAGATGTAGATAATATTTTTAATTTTTGAGGTTCCTGGATTTTATTCCGTAGTCATTTCGTAGCGGGACGGAAGATGCTCGAAGTTTCGTAGCAACTTAGAGTTGTAAAAAAAAATATTTTTGTTTTCCCAGAACCATTGAAACCTTGACTGGATTTTATCCCTTAGTCCTTTTGTAGGAACTTTGTAAGAAACAATAGTTTTATTTATCGAGATTTTATAGATTCGAAACATTGGTTGGATTTTATCCTTAATCTTTCTGGGACAACTTTGCGTTGTAGAAAAAATATTTTTAATTTTCAGTAGTCTTCACATTCGAAATAATGTCTGGATTTCATCCTTTAATATTTTTGGGGCAATTTTGAATTGTAAATATTACTTTTGTTTTCCGGGATTCTTAACATCCGCATGAAAATTTATTTTTTCTTTCTAGTAACTTTGAAATTTTTATTGTAGTGAAGTTCTAGATCAGACCACTACTAAATAAAGTATTGCTGAACATTTTAAATCAGAACTTAAATAAAAGAGATATTTCGAACTTTGTTAATGGCTGGATGTTGGTCTAAATATGATCCTTTACAGTCATATTTTTACTCCTTTTTGATCAGTTATAAGTTGAAAATACTATCTTTGAAATTTATAGTTTGGGAAAATCTTAATAGAGTTTTCTTGAATAATACTTAAATAGAGTTAATTGATAAAAAATGTGAATTCTTATAATAATAATAGAGTTCCACTTTACAAATATCTCTTGACTTATCAAATTGAATTCGTTTGTTTTAAAAAAAATTGAAACGTTTTTGAAGTTCCTTATTAGATGGACGATTTGTTTCATGGTAAAGTTTTCTACCTTCGAAAGTAAATAGTTTGAAAAAATATATATTTATGTATTTACTTTTATCACAAAACAATTTTGATATTTATTATCAGCCTTCTAGTTCTACAGCCATTTAGAAATTAAAGTAATAGAATTACATGCATAGTACTAAAGACAAAAGTATTATTGCTTTCAATTTCTTGTAAGTATGTTAAGATTCAGATGCTTACTTGAATAACCTCCTGAGTCCTGAGCTTTCTAAGAGAATGTAGTCATTAAGGCCTAATGTTCTTTATATAGAACAAATTAAGAGGCAGTGAATTTTTTTTAGAGGACTAATTACAATTATTTTTCAAATTAGTAACACATTATTATTTAATAGTTTTGATTATTTATTAGTGCCTCTACAGCTATTCTAAAAAATAAAAATGGAAAGCTTTCATAAAGTTTGGTTATTTTCACCATTAACTTTTCCGGACACATAGTTTGTTTTATAAATAACATTTGTCAGTCATAAATATAGACTGGAACATTGTAAAGACAGTCAAAAATATAGACTGGAAGGTTGTAAATAAATACCTATTTTTGGCAGTGAACTACTGATGTGAGAAAAAGATGACTCAGTAGTAAATTCTTCCAAATTCAAAATTTTATGCATACACTGTACACTTTTGGCTTTATTATTATAAAATCCTGGAGTGGTCAGGAAAGGTTCGAGGGGTTATTTACGGCGGTGGAACCTCGGTATTCACCTCGGTATTCCCTTGGGAATACCGTCATTGTTAAGAGCTTCTCACTCACAAAAGTAGTGCATTACAGAGTTAGTCCAAGTCAAAATAAATTCAATAAGACTTAGCCATGAAGCAATCTTTCCGACCTTTGTTGATCTATCGAATTCAGTGCTAGAAATCGACTATTCAGATATGCTCTTCATTTATTTACAGTATTATTCTCATTTTATACTAAAACCAAAATGAAATTATGATAGTTAGAGTTCCATTTCAGGTTATAGAGTTCAAACTTAGCTGTTCTTCCATGATCCTTTTAATATGTTTAGCATTTTGTTTTAGAATTTTTTAGAGTAGGGATATCGGATTGGGTATAAAATTAGTAAGTAGAGTTAATGAGACTGCTTTCCTTCATTCTATTCTGGGTTATCATAACGTAGGTTTCTAACTGCTCTGACGATTTCACTGGCCATTTCTGAGATTAGTAGGACGCGATAGGTAGAGTTTTCTGAACATTACATTCTTCAGATTATTAGGTCGATGACTTTAGGGTTAGTAGGCTTGTCGTATAGTTAGTTATGAGATTAGTTGTAGGTTGGATATAGAGTCTATGTAGTACTTTTGTAGTTAGGGTTATTTTCAGCTTAGGACTCTTCGGCGGTGCGTAGCTGCATAGGTTAGGGTCATTACAGTATCACCAAAGTACTAAAGGTTGCATGCTGGTGCAGCCCATCACCTTATGTTGAAATATGCATCGAACCCGAAGTCTCTTAGTCACTTCTTGCAAAAACCACGAATAATACTTGAGGGATGGTATTCTAAACGGATATAACACAGAAGAAAAAAATATTTTACTTCTACCCAGATATTAAGGGTCAGGATATTAATTGATTATTAAAAATCGAAGTTTTTGTTATGGACGTCACATCCCTATTATCCGGGTCTGAAGCGGCTTGAGGTGGCTTGACTTGGTATTACGACGTGCGACGCGAAAAATTTGGCTTTCTGTACGTACACGCACCTTCACGAATTTAGGAAGAAAGAATCCGTAAAATAGCAAAAGCGCACGAGGAGAAGCGAGATCATTTTAGTTTTGTTTTTGGTCAGCTCGTATTCTTATTCCGCAAGAACATAGTCAAAAAATAATAAAGATTTCGTTATTTGTGTATAACGCTGCGGCAAGTGTCATTTTTCGGCCGATGGACCGATGACTTGAAGGTATCGTAGCGAGTGGATAGCGAAAACGGAAAATCATGCCTATGGCGTACCTTTGGGGAAGCCTACTTCAATCTGAGATGATATTATATTTTCTTACTACGTACAAGCATATTTCAATTATATCTGTATAAATAAAATACTAATTTTAAAACTTCTCTTCAACATAAAAACGACAAATTCGCAGAGCACAATAAATTCAAGTGCAAAATAACCGTCTGTAGGACGCTAACAAGCTTGAAACGCAATATTGTGAGTTGTTCGGGATTGCGGGACTGCGGGACAACTTCTCCGGGACTGTCCCGGTCCTGCGGGATTCACGGGACCGGCTATGCACTGCTCTGCTACTAGTGCAAGTTTTAACGCTATTTTTATATTTAGCAATATCATAAATAACTCATATTGTAAGTAACTAATAGTATCAGGCGTTACTTTGGGGAAGTCCATTTTGTTGATCTTTTAGCTCATATTCTAACTCATAGGTACAGCTAGCTTTTCTGCAATTTATATTATTTAAAAAAATCTAAACATTAGTATCCTTTGTAATAAAAGTTTCCAGGAAGAAAGTTACAGGTGTTCACAGAATTTTCTACTTTACAACTATCTAAGCATAATTATTAGATGCTATTTACAAGTAGGCGCTTCAGTCTTTGTAGGACCCATTTCATGTTCATAACTTGATATTCGTCTTCATCGAATCGATAGTAACAATTTAAATAACTTTTGACCAGTGTTTAGCCCCGGAAATGCCTCTAGTATTTATTGCTGTGTGATGACGGGTTAGAATGTCATCACCCCATATCTTTCCCGTAGGTGTCGTAAGAGGCGACTATTCATCCAGGGGTTCAATCCCTGGATGAATTTCACAATCGCATTGCGTACACCAACCCGCCTGCCAAGCGTGGTGAGTACGGCAAATACCCCCCTAATAGGGGGAGGCCCATGTTTAGCAGTGGACTTTAATGTGGCTGTTATGATGACAGTAAGTATTGATGGCCAGTACAATGCGGAGCTATACTACAGCCACCTACAGTTTTTAATATCTGTTGACCCTACGGCTTCCACAGAATATTATGTAAACAAGCTACTTAGTGTTATTTATGAATTCATAAAAATTGCACGAGTATGAACAAATCGGGATGAACAAATCGGGAAATTGCAGATGGTATCGACTGTACGTCTGAAGTTTTAGCTACGGATAATTTCAGGAGATCGAACGCGGGTTTGAAAAAAAATTATGTATGTAAGTAGTAGATAGAAACAAAGCATGATTACCAATATGTTAAACAAAATTGTGTCTAATTTTTAGCCGATATCGATTTGTAGTATTTTTCATAGTTTGCCCTACATCCATTTACACTAAACTACTAGGCCTAGGCCTAATCTTGTTGTACATAGAATAGAAACAAGTACCTATGTTATCTGCCCCGATTTTCAAGTTTCATTTCCATACTACTACGCTTGCTGAAGTGGTAAGCTCTTCACCTATTTATGCATGAAAAATTTCAATGCGTTATTTTTAAAGACGCTTCACTCTCTAGTTACGATACGACTCATACGAGTAGACAGTTTTGAAATGGTCGCTAATGCTTGTGGGATTTTGATAAAAGCTTTTTGTTAAAATTCATATTTTTGTCTCTTTCAATTCTATTTCACTGTAAAATCTGTCATAACAATGAAAAACTAAACTCTTGATGCATGATAGTGAGTTCCATGAATATGGGTTTTTAGTTTTTTCTCCGTATTCGTTACTGTTTGCAGTTTTCGAGAATTTTATTTATCAGACTAAATTGTGAACATATATTTCTAAGTAAATAAAAGAGTGACAGAATTAATTCAGGTTTAGTTATTGGATCAGCGATCACGACGGGTTCAGTAGTCATCGAACGACACAATGAAATCGTCTAGTTTTATTTTCTAAATGGTCTATACTGCGTAGACCTCAGTATTTATTTATGTGACGGTCGTTTCACAATCATGTTAGGGGCCTGCTACTTGTATATTTGAACTCTGAAACCAGGGCTCATGGGGTCGTTGAACGACTCAGTGTCCCACACGGAGATAAATAGAAGAGAGTTATGCGACTAGACAAGACACTAAATACTGTAGGCGGCTGGTAGTGTTTCGACTGAAAGGTGAAATCAGGAGATCGTGCCTTATGACGTTCCCTGTAGGAGGCCTAGTCCAGCCATAGACCGCTAACTAAAGGTCAATGTGATGATGGGTGTATTTTCCTTACTTGTTTATCAAACAAGCCTATTAAAAACTTTTGTACCGATGTTTGCTTGAAACTAACAGAACTTGAAGCTCACAAATGTTTTCAATACATTTCCGCGATTTATTTACATGAACAGATGGAATAAAAGCCCCTGCAAGCAACAACTGGCCAGTAACAAAATCAATATGGCTTCCATCAGTAAACGGTAATATTGAAATATCTGCTACCGCCGACTGCACTTTTCATTATTACTGCAGATTGGCGGTAGGAATAAAAAGAGACTTATAAAATCCCACTATACTATCTTAGTCTGGTTTATATCCTGACGCACAAGTTCCTGGGATCAATCTAAAGTGGTCACTCATAAAAGTTGATATTTATCAATTTATGAATTTGTTCCCAGTCTGGTTAGGACATTGCAGGCTAAACCACCTGTTTATCCGAGAAGTAGCAGGGTTCCGTGCTTCGGAGAGCACGTTAAGCCGTTGGTTCCGCTTGCTATCTATGATTACTTAGACGGCGGTCGTAACACAGTCTTGTCACAGGCATGCTACTTGTAGTAGGTGGTTGGGAAACTCTGACACCATAGTCCATCGGGACGTTGGACGACTCGGTGTCCCACACGAAGAGAGAGAAAGAGCTCAAATTCAAACGGCTCATTACGGCTCCATCCAGTCCCTAGGTTCCCAGCATTTCCGCCTCGTATTGCATCACGTTCGACATCCACTGCGCAGTGGTCACGTCCTCGCTTCTCGCGGTACCGGATTCGATTCCCCGTTCACCTGCGCCCGAAGCCAGTAGACGTGATAGGAGATAACTAGCTGGGTTACAGCGTTTACACTTTGTAGCGTTTATGATCGCAGTTTCGTAGGTTTCATAATGTAAGCACAAAATAAGGGAGACGGCGAGTGAGGCGCCGTTACAGACGGCTTACTCAGTACAACCGCAAACAAAAGGCAAAAACGACATCTAAACATTCATGTGCCAGTCTCTAATTCCACCTTCGTTTGTAGAGCGTGCGGAAAGTCATGCCGCTCCCGTATCGGCTTATACAGCCATGAAAAATCTTGCCTCAGATACTGAATAAATCGTCTGTCACAGACGTATGAGGCCAATGATGACTCAGTACTAGCGACGATTCTGAGACATAATGACGTTTACTAGAACGTACGGAGTCTCTAAGGAACTCAACCAAGAAGATGGTTGCCACGAACGTAATATTTTTTAATCAGATTTAAATGTATTTCGTCCTCGTATTGAATGTATGTTACAAGTGACAATCGCAAAAAATCTAAATAGGGTCGAGTAATCCTTTTGTAAACTCTATTTTGTGTGGTGAGCGTCAGTTGACGTACAGCATCGGTACCTTCCTTTAGATGAAATATTCTGCTAAGGCCTATCGAAATTCCACGATTGTACCTACAAGAATTTTATCTATTGTAAACGATGGCCAAATTCGGTTTTGATTGTTCTGGTTCTTGTTTAGCAAAACCTTTTTGAGCTGCTGCGCTATGTGTCTTATCTTGTGACGTAAGTACCTGCCTAGATGGGCTCATGGACTATTAAGCGTGGTTGAAAATGAGCTTCGCAGACTTACTTTAATCGGTAGGCCATCCGGACTTATAAGCTATGCAAAGAGCAATAATTATGCAAAAAATTAAATCTCAACTTGGCAAAGTGTCGTAAGTCGGCTCTGTCTCCAGTCGGAAGAATCCTAAAATTAAACTTGGCTCGACTTGGCATAAGAAAACCGGTGGAAACTGGTTTCAGCCGGCCATAAGGTTCACAGTATAAAAAGTGCAAACCATTCAGTAGCGAATACCCAAATTTTAAAACACTGCACGCATTTGGTATAAAATTTTTGGAAAACTTGCAAAATTTTCCACCATCACCATCTGTACATGGCCAGTACAGATAGCGAAATCCAGCCTGCGGTAGAAATTTTGCAAGTTTTCCAAAAAAAACATTTAGTAGTGCTAACGAAATAAGCGCTAGACATCCGCTGCATTATTGTGCCAAGGTCAGAGTAGTGGACAGACTTTCAAATCTAAAGTAAATATAGACATAAATTTACAGCAGCAAGGCTCACATTATGCTTGAAATCGTTAGGTATCTAAGAAAAAAAGTTGTTGCCTAATCGCCTAAATTCGTTTTGATCGCATTAAATTCTGATGCATACTAAAAGCACGTAAAAAGCAATAGTTCACAAAATGTGAAAAGCATCTAGGACTCTAGCTATCAACCAAGTAACTACTGATTTGCTTATTTCTACTGTATTAGAGTCCACGAGGGCAAGGTAGGAAAAAACTAAACCAATCTGGAACTTACCCGTCTCGCCTTCGCTGCGTCAGCTAAGCAGTTCTAAAAACTTTCCTGAACTTTTCGAAAGTTGCAAAATATGCACGGCGTGCCACGTGGACATTCTAGTATTTCATACAAGCCCGTACGAACCTGTCATCTAGACAGCGGCGTGACGCGCGACGCGCGCGTTGTTTGATTACACCTTTATTTAACTGTGCTCGGGCAGATTCAGACGTACGCTGCTGGTCCTACGCATTTTCTTCACAAGTTAGTTCAAATTCATTCTCGTTAAGCACATGGTAGATAGGTATATTATGTCTTCGTCTAGAAACGTCCATAGAAATAAGGCTCTGTAAAATTCATTCATTTTCATTTATCCTAGTAACCTAACTAAAAATTATAGCTGGCGGTTCGTTTCGCTCCGTGCACTTAATTTCGTGATTCGGCTCACTAATTCCTCACAAAGAGCTTCAAATAAAAACCAAGCCAAGACCACAGTAGACAGAAATGGAGCAGGTAGCAGATGCCGAGTTAATAATTAATCGTTTTGACTTTACCTAATTCCCTTGTGATGCCGGTTCAGAATAGCATTACTCCATTACATACTTGGTGAAGTAAAAAGTCAAAGTCAGAGTCAAAATTTTTTTTTAAATTCATAGATGGACATAAAAATATCATTTATTGATAGGAGTGACTAAGAGATGAATTCAGGGAATGGGTAGATGTGTCTCCAGTTACTACCACACCTAGCAATGTACTCGCCAATCCGTCTGGTTATTGCGTTAAGAGTGGTACCTCCTTTATTGAAGTGGACTGTTAAGGTACGTCCTCTGGTAAACCCCTTCGAGCATCTTCCGTCCCGTTCCGGCTCCGGTAAACCCCGGTGTTTCTTATATAAAAAAATCTATTAGATAAACTTTACTCTAGCTAGGATCGACCGTCACATGATGCCGGCATAGAATAACATCAACCCATTTGTACCCGACGACTAATAGATGTACAAGACGACTAATAGATGGATCCAAGGAATAGGCAGCAGCATTCCCTGCGAACACAACTCGATGCAATGCACTCGCCAATCCGCTTGCCAAGAGTGGTGAGTACGGTAATACTCCCCTCCAATGGCCCATGTCAATCCGTGGGCTATAGTAGTAAGGATCTACCGAAAATTTTCAAGACATATTGTACGGTATGAGGCAATGCAAATCGGGGCTTGTAAATGACGTGTTGTCGCTTTTCTTGGTATGTCTCTGTTATCATTTGCGCTTACTTATCTACACTTCTACACTAATATAATAAAGAGGAAAACTTTGTTTGTTTGTTTGTTTTTTTGTATGTATGTAATCGATAAACTCCGAAACTACTAGACCGATTTCAAAAATTCTTTAACCATTAGAAAGCTACAACATTCCTGAGTAACATAGGCTACTTTTAACCGCGGGAAAATTCCTCATTTCCACGGGAAAACGGTTAGCAGCAGGAAAGGCGGGAAATACAGCGGATATTACCCAAATAAGCCAAACCGCTTTACCGATCTTCGCGAAATTTGGCACTGATATTACTAGCATAGTAAAGATGGACATGGACTACTTTTTGTCAGCCCTCGAGGATCTGGAGTACGAGTACCTGATGAAGACCACCAGAATCCCATCTAAACTATAAAAGATACGGTCATGGCTTCATAGAAAAAGTTGTTCACCATGACGTGCCGCTTCTGCTGCCACATGGTCATCGAGGATCTGGAGTACCTGATGAAGACCACCAGCATCCCATCTTAACTATAAGAGATACGGCCATGGCTTCATAGAAAAAAATGTGCATCATGATGGGCCGCTTCTGCTGGCACATGGTCATTGAGAATCTGGAGTACCTGATGAACATCACCAGCATCCCATCTAAACTATAAGAGATACGGTAATGGTTTTTAAGTAAAAGTTACTCAGCATGCCAGGCCACTTCTGCTGGCACATGGTCATCGAGGATCTGGAGTACCCGATGTAGACCACCAGCATCCCATATAAACTATAAGAGATACGATAATGGCTTCAAAGTAAAAGTTATTCAGCATGACGGGCCGCTTCTGCTGGCAAATGGTCACGAGGGTCTGGAGTACCTGATGTAGACCACCAGCATCCCATATAAACTATAAGAGATACGGTTAAAGCCTCAAAGTAAAAGTTATTCAGCATGACGGGCCGCTTCTGCTGGCACATGGTCACGAGGGTCTGGAGTACCTGATGTAGGCCACCAGCATCCCATATAAACAATAAGAGATACGGTAATGGCTTCAAAGTAAAAGTTATTCAGCATGACGGGTCGCTTCTGCTCGCACATTTACCTCTGCTGGATCGGAGTAATGGACTTTTTACTACGGGCAAAGATCCAATTTCTACGGGAAAACAGGTAAGTAGCAGCGGGTGAAACCGCTGGGCGGGCTGCTAGTAATGAGATATACTGACTAATTACTGCGCCTTTTACGTACTGTGATTCGAATAAAAGTGGATTGTGGAATAAAGGTTGTCTAGGACACATTCCATTTCTTTCAAGCCAAATTCACAGTGAAAGCATTTTAGTTTATTTTGGTTCAAATAAAGAGGTTTTTTAGCTACTGCCTTTAGATTGGGCTTTCTGTGCATTTTGTTTGATTACAATGGTTTAGATTAGCATATTGGCCTACTTTATTTCTGACATGTTTGATTATGTTCATTGTCCGAGATTTGAGAGACTTTAGCTGAAATAAATTACGACTTTATCCCTTGTGGGGTAGACGAGTCAGACACTCCATTCAAGTATTTTATGCTGATTTTATGTCTGGTACCTACTGTTGAATGGACAGGTTGTGAGGCGGATGATCTTCAGTCGCTTTTGAGAAAGGATGATGCTACCAATCTGGCATTGGAATCACCCTAAATAAAATAGAATCAAAAAGACTTGGTATAAAGACAAAAGACCGCATCGCCCCCACGGGAACCATCCGTTAATATTGTGGAGTGCAACAGGGAATCCACTCACCCCCGAAATCTCATTAGCATGATGAATGATATCCAAATCTTAGGTACCACCGGCAACACCTATAGTAACTCAAAACCGTTTCAAAAGCAGGTTCAAAAAGTTCTATTTGTGTCAAAAAGTTTACGCTACTGTTTATTATTATTATTATTATTATATTAGCCTAAAGTGTCCCACTGCTGGGCAAACGCTACTAAGAAAAAAAAAATGAAAACAGAAACATCGCTAGAAAAAAATTTTTTTTGTTAGAATTCTTAATGGGTACAAGCAAAAAGTGATAAAAAATGAAACTAATAATAATATGACATATAAAACTATACTTCAAATTAATAATAATGGACATTTAACTGATGAACCTAATGACATTGCAAATATATTTAATAATTATTTTATAAATATGACGAACAAACGGAATGACAATTTAAAAAATACTATGACATATAATAAAAACATTAATAATTCATTATTTTAACGCCCATCAATGAGATCGAAGTTACTAAAATCATTCAGACCCTAAATAATACTAACTCAGAAGGTTACGATGGAATATGCACGAAAGTAATTAAGGAATGTAAAGAACAAATATGTAGTGTGTTAACATTTCTAATCAATTTATCTTTCGAAACTGGCTGTTTTCCGGAGTCACTTAAAAAGTCGATAGTGAAACCTTTATACAAAAAAGGAGAAAGGACTGATGTAAGTAATTACCGTCCTATCACATTAATACCAATATTTTCAAAGATATTTGAAAGAGCTATGCATATGAAACTTACTAATTTTCTAAACAAATACAAAATTCTCACTGAAGAGCAGTTTGGCTTCCAAAAAGGTAAATCAACTACAATTGCAGCTTATAAGCTTGTTTCAGGGATATTAAAAAGTAAAAATTCAGGACAAATAGTTACTTGCCTTTTCTACGACATGTCTAAGGCTTTTGACTTCGCCTCGCATGAATTACTGGTAAAAAAGTTGGTGTTGAACGGTATAAGGGGTCCCGCACTAAGCTGGATACAGTCCTACCTTCAAAATCGATATCAGTGTGTTGAGGTTACTAAAATTAATAAAGATAATGAAATCGAAGCATTTTATTCCAATTATATAGAAAACAAATTTGGGGTGCCGCAAGGAAGTGTGTTAGGGCCATTAGTTTTCCTTATTTATATTAATGACCTTCCGCAAATAACCCGTCATCAATGTATTTTGTTCGCAGATGACATTTCGATAATCGTATCTGGGAATGATTATGCTAGTCATCAAACTGACATAAATCACAATGTTTCATCTGTAATTCAATGGTTGACATACAATAATTTGAAAGTTAATATATAAATAAAACTAGTTATATAAATTTTAATAATAATAATGAATAAACCACTTTTTAATATTAATTATAATGGACAAATCATAAATGAGGCTAAAAATGTGACATTTCTCGGAATAAATTTAGATAGGGAATTTAAATGGAAAGAACACATTAATATGTAAAAAGATTAATAGATTCGTGTATCCCTTACATAAATTGCAAAAAGTTGCTTCTCGACATGCTGCTATGATGGCTTACTACGCGTATGTTGAGTCGATTCTTAGGTACGGTGTTATTATTTGGGGCAATGGAACAAATATAAAAAAGGTATTTATTGCTCAAAAAAAATGTGTCCGTGCAATTTGCGGTGCAGCACCGACTGATTCATGCAAGCCACTATTTGAGAAGTTACGAACTCTGCCTTTCCCTTGCTTATACATTTATGAAATATCGGTATTTGTTAAGCAGCACAGTCAACTCTACAGTACTACTATTGATCTGTACCCGTCTAGAAGTACAAGATATCCCAATAGACTCGAACATAGAGATCGCCCAAAGACTGCTGGTTTTAAGAAAAACTGCAATTACATGACAGTATGTATATTTAATAAAATTCCGAATGATATTAAACAACTTCCTCTTAATAAATTTAAATTAACTTTGTTTAGGCTTCTTCTAGAGAGGAGGTTTTATAGTATTAGTGAATATTTAAATTTTAAATTTTAATTTCGTTGTGACATTTATTCTATTTTTTAATTTGGCTTGTGATTGCGTATTTATGTCAGTGATTTAAGGTGACATGTAATTGATATTTTATTTGAATTTTATTGACATTGTATTATAATTTAAAATCATTATTTGAAATTTGCATGTTACGATATACGTGACTGAAAATGTTGAACATAAATTTAATTTTTAAGCTCTACTATCTGCTGTATTATACCATTTTCTTGGCAAATAAATATATTATGAAAAAAAAAACAATCTGTTTTTCTAAAATGCTAATTTAAGACAATTTAAAACATGCGAACTAAAACACTAAACGCAAAATGTTCATTTAAATAGGAGTAATTTAAGTAAATTGAAAGGGATTAGTGTCTTACGTTGTTCTTCTATATTGAATTTATTCAAATTAAAAAATATTACATAGTTAGAGACATAAATTAACTAAACAAACGTAATGCTATTTATTTAAAAGGTGTAGTCTAGGTGTTCAAAGGTGCACAAGATCGTTTAACTAGTTGGTGTCAAAAACTAGAATGTAGAGCGCTCAAAATTAAAACAAGAATATTATAAAAGGAAAAACCACATACCTCCATGGGCCGAAGACTTTCTTTGTATTTTGATCCAAAATGTCGGCCTACGAAAGTGGTGTTGATGCTGCGAAGATAATGCTTAACATAGGAAAGGAACTACCAATGACACGTAGGTACGTAGTACGTACAGGAAAACTAACATTTATAATTTAGGGGCAAGCTCTACAAAATAGATGCGAGACGTATCTGTCAGACAAGGAATCATCAGCCGTTATCGATGAAACGCGCGTCTGAACTGTTTGTTTGATTCGTTCGTTGCTATTCCGTAATGGCGGATGTGAATTGGTTATAATTTTGTTTTTCTTGTTTATTTGAGTTTTTGGTGAATAATTCTGATAGTGTTTTAAGCAACAAACTATTCTTAAAGTGAACATTAAATAGAAAATTGTAATTAAGGCATAAATCTGGCATTGTGCAATAGTGACGAGCGGGTCACCACGTGGTGCAAAAATTTTACTATCAAGTTTTTGTTGCCTCATATTCTGCGCAACACAGCCCCTAGTCGTCAGACTAGGGTTTCTGTGTTGTGGACTCTCCCTCGGCGTAACGCCCATACCTTACATGACTGACTAACCTTACTGACTTGACTTGACTACCTTACTTAAATGGCGAAATACGCCTCTCATTACGAGGTGTGAAGCCAGTGGCATTGCCACATTAAAAAAAAAACTGTTTGTTTAATTTATTTTATATGGAAACTGTTTCAAGCGTCGCGATATCGCACGTCTCACTTGTCCAACGATCACTTGTTTGTCAAATGCCATCTTACGTCTTACGTCTCACGTTTACCCTCTGAGAATTTTGCATCTAAGTTATGTGTTAAAAATATATCTATTGCCACACGAAAGGCTGTACTTGAAACGGCAACATTTTCGACAAAAATCCGTTGCCAAAATTCCAGCAGCGTCTGAACGGCCCTTCCGATTGGCGAACTTTCGGCCCACTTCGAGACACTATCAGTTTAAAATTTGCAATTCATTACAGACACTTGACTATAAATTTGGGCCTTCTATTCATTGGCTGAGAGCCAGTTCACCTGTGACTGCAGCTAGAGATGCGAAGTGAAATCAAAATTCCATAAATGTCGATATTAACGAAAAAAAAGTTATACATATTTAATAGGTAAACTCCTTATTTAACTCCTTGACTTTTGAGAGTCCTATACAGGAACCTGTCACAATTACCCTATCTGTGAAATGTCTTAATTTGGTACATTAAAAGCGACAATTGATTCTTATTAATCACAAAATGTCGTTACTATTCAAATACTACTTATAGCACTCTGTAAAAGATATTTTTAAGAAGAACGCCTGTGTCGCAGAGCTACTTCCGCCGCCCATACAACCTTCATACAAACTGGTTGAAGGAGGTACCTGGGGGTAGTTTTGACCCGGCTGATAAAATTATTGGTAAAATACAGTATTTTAGAAATAGGTAGGTAGGTACTAGTTTAATTAGGATTAAAATCAAAGTAATGTTTTTGTCATTTTCTGGCCATATTCTGAGAAATGGAGGGAAAACTAACCACCCCACTACCTGTCTGTTGAAAGTCCTATAAAGAACGTAACAGGATAGACTTTCTAACCAAGATAGCGCCACATTTTAAAAGATACAATCGAAAATGAATATCAAATTAAAAGATTCATCAATTCCATAAAAGTGGATAATATTCTGTTTCTGGCAACAGTTTTGTTACTGGCAACACTGAAATTGTTGGATTCAGAAGCTATGAAATGTACGCTGCCTTGGGGTGAATGAATTGTTTTTTCATGGTTTTAATATAAATTTACGTTAGGCATAAGAAAGAACTGACTTCAGTAACCTCCAAAAAAAACTTCAAATAAATAACGTTAACATAATCATATTGAAGTCCAAGATCGGCACTTTGATATATCGGTTTTGACTGAACTCAATGTATATCGATATCGATATTTTGATCATTTTTGCATCCCTAACTGCAGCAAAGCACGTGACGCCGGAGAGGTTTCGGCTAAAATATGGGCCGAATCCGCCGTTTCTTTGTCACCTAACGACTTTAGTTCAGCACACAAAAATGGGTGATTTGCAAGCAAGGAGCTATTTAAGGATCGTTTGAATAATCAAGTGCAAATCAGCGTAGGTACAAACCCTACCCCTAAACCACAAACCAGGGAAACGGCGCGCGGAGCGCCTTTACAGATGGCTCATTCAGTACTATCGACAATTTTGACGCTCACTGGCTTTAACTGGAGTTTCAAGGTAGGTACGAATGTCATATCTCTTGAATTAAAATTGGCTCAAAATCATAATCTCAGTTCTTATATCAGATTTTGTTGTTTTTATATTCTTCTTCTTTGAGATTTTTGTTAGCAGCAATCTTGGATATGTACCTATCATTTTTTATACGAATACATAAACGCATCCGCAGATATAGCAAAAACTGTATTTGCATGGAGGTATGGTGGAGAATCGAATGAATGGCGCACAAACAGACGTTGCATGTGTTTCTCGCCTTGGTGGCTGTTGAAATTGCAGTTGAAGTTTTCATCCAGTCTATCACTCTTAATCCAACAGTTGATACGAAAATATTTCATCTCCGACACTTTAAAACATGCAATTCACCATCACACACATGAATATGACACACGTAATACACCGTTGTATCGGCGGTCGTAACTCACCCGCTGCGTTCATATCTCATCGCAGTAAATCGCGAGTGAGCATAAATTGTCGCAAATGCGATGTTTTTGGACACCGTACAGCTCTCGAACACAAAGTATGTTTTGGCGGGCGACCAATACAGAGGGACGGCTACAAGAGAACGTCACGACGTCACTACACTCACACAGACATCTACACGCCGTCGTTTACGCGCGAAACCAAACCGTCTCAAGCTAGTAGTTGAGTGCTAACAGCGTTAAATGCGGGCAAAAAAAATAATTAAAAATTCATCAGCAACCGCCGCCGGGATTTGAATCAGGGACCGTGAGGAACCGTCTCACTCAGGTGCCCGTAGCTTAGTTGTAGAGCAGTGGGATGGTTCAAGTCCCAGCGGTCGCAATTAATTTGTCAATTTTCTTTTTTTAATTTATGAGAATAATAAAGCATTGTAAATACATTACAAATCCCAATATCTACAGTGCAAAAATCCAGAAAGATAAAGTAGCTACTCTAGAGTATAGGTATAAATGATCGGAAAAGAGGCGAGCTGTCCTTCTGTGAATTCTCTATATAGTGCCGCACAGCTCTCGAACTACTGTTACGTGTTACGTTCAACAATGTGATACGTGATCCCGTGGCGATAATACAAGCCATTTACATAATGCCAGTTGTTGGGGATAAAAAAAAGCGTTTATGTTTGAACTTACCACCTGTCACTATCGTGATACACAGTGTTGTGAATGACTCTCACACTTTTGTCAGACGTCTTGTCAATGACCGTTTTTTGCAGCCGTTTACGCTTTGGCCATGCACTTTGCATTGGTGTGTATGTTTGTTTAAAGCTTGTTTACAGTAATTATTATGAGCGTTAAGTTGCTGGTAGTGACAGTGACAGGATAGTAGCGATGGCTTGGACCTTGATAATCTTTCAAAATAAAATAGGTAGAGTAGAACTTTTGTTTTTTTCGTTGTGGTTAGTAAAATTCATCTCTGTCGTTCGCCTTTCCCTTGACTTTCCTGTGAAAAATAACATCGGATTGTAATTCCGGCAATGCGGATTCATAGAAACATTGAACCTACATCAAATTACCATCGACAAAACCTTTCATCTAAAAACCAATCTGAATTTTTGTTTCGCGGAAGAACAGCCGATTCAATATACCAAATTCCGGAAACACAGAAACACGAGTGAACATCAAAACAATTTGTCCAAACATGAAAGAGGAGCACTTGACCGCGAGAGACGCAAAGAGAAAAGTGGTTATTCGAATACCTTGCTGGCAAGATCCAATTTGGTCTACATTGCTGGCATACCTACATTGCATTATACAATAACCTCTATACAACCACAAATGTATGCCAAATAAATTTTCGGGGAAATGTGAAATAGCCACTGAAATTTTTGAAATGCTGCGCTTCAAGGCGGAACGTTTATCTATTGCTTCCTCTTCTTATCACACACTAGGTACACTATAGGTAGGTAAGTCATACAACGACTCGATGAACCCTGGTGTCAGAGTTCTTCAGCTGCCTACTACAATCTTATAAACTCTATATTCAAAAGCAGATCTCTCCAAAATATTATCCATGGCCAGGCCATTTACAACTTACGATTTATCTGTAGTTTACGCCTTCAAAGCATACTTTAAAGAATTTTCGAGGTTTTAATGAAAGACGCCAAATAACAATTTTTTTGAGGAATGTTGTTTTTCAGTTTGACCTATTGATAGCGTATGTACCTGAGTTGAGAACCTACTCACTTTTTTGTCGTCCGTTGTAAAAAAAATCCAAAGCAAAGTGGAAAAAAGCAAATGGACCTACTGCGAATACTGGCAACATTACGTTACGCCGTTTTGACTCGGCGAAACGGAATAATTTAATAGAGTGACGGCTTTTGAGCCGCCAACGCTCCTCTTAAGTTCTGGCTTTATAGTTTTATTTTATTTAACTTTAAATAAAGCTTTGGAGTGTCCATTAACATCAAGGTTTTGAGAACGGGTTTCAGGGTAGTGTAAATTTTAGGTGCCTGCGGACTTTAATCTCTGGGACTCCCTAAAAATAATGACTAATAAAAAAATACGCATTGCGAGGACTCGTGCGAAGTTCACTCACTTCATCTGTACCACCGCTTGGAGTAAAGTAAGTGAACTTTGCACGTGGCCCGGTACGCGCGTTGAACCGCTTGTTTCAGCGCACGGCCATAGGTATAGTCTATTCGCAACCATAGTGTCATGACCAGCCTAAGCGGGAGGCCAAGTTACGCTGGTCACGATACCTAGATACTACGCGACCAGCGTAACTTGGCCTCCTCCTCAGGCTGGTCAGGACACTGTGATAGTGAATAGACTATAAAATGAAATTTGCACTTAAAATAAAACTTTAACTTTACGTTGATCTGACTGCATACTTTAACAACCAGGTCGCAGTGCGATTCTTGCAGAAGATTCTGCTAATTTCCCTGCGGACTGAAACGTAGGCACCAGTTATTATAAAACTACATTCAGATATCTACTAGCTATGTTTGTTGTTCATTGAGTAGCCAGTATGCCATAAAGGTACTAGAAGAATAGCCAACCCCGCAATCTATTATTGAACTTCAACTTGTAGGCCTTACTTTTTCATATAAAATTAACAGCTAGTTCTGGTTGTTATTTATTACAGTACCTGTAGCAATCTAATTTCAGATATCTGTTTCTGGTTTATTGAGATTACTAGCTGCCCGTCAGCGGTTTCACCCGCTGCAACCTATTATTCCGCGGGAAAAAGCATTACTCGCCAAGAGATGTCGCTGTTAGTTTTCGGCGAAAACGTTTAAAACGCGAATCGGCTCAGTCACGCCACCTTTGCAAAAATATTGGAATATGCGTGATCCCGTAAGAATAAGACATTTTCCCGTGGTAAAAAGTAGCCTATGTGTTATTCTAGATACTCTTCTATATTTGTGCAAAATTTCATGTCAATCTAATCAGCCGTTTTAGCGTGATGTCGTAACAAACACACACACAAACATCCGCCTTTATAATATTAGTAGGATTGGGGTTAGTAGGTACAGCCTGAAAAATTCTTATAATGACAGAAAATAATCGTTGTTAATATCTACCTAAGGCCCTATTCAAAGCTGAGCGATATCCACGAGGTAAATATATACTGTTACATTTAATTCAGTACAAACCTCTTGAGGGTGTGGTCTACTCACAAAACTGAACAACTTTTGTTAGAAACTTTTCTTCGATATATGAAAAAAAATTTGGACCTCCCATACAAAAATGTAGAAAAATTTGTCACTTAGTATGGCAGGTACAATTATTTTTTTCGTATTTCGAAGAAAAGTATAAAGATACTTAGCAGAATTCAACCGTATGACAATTTTTACCAATTCAAATACCGCTACCCACGTGCCGAGGGAATAATAAAAATCTACTCCACTACTACTCTATCAAACTCTACTACTCTATCAAATCGGGCTTGGCTCTCAATAGAATTATTTCCTTTTATATAGGTAAGTAAATGTAAATAATTATTTCCAGTGCCAAAGAGGCGAAATGAAATCGGTGTAATTCGACCAAAATTATATTTGCTCAGATTCAGATAGCATCAAACAAACGCGACACCAACCTCAAAGAAGTTATTTAATACCGAATGCGTTAAAGATGGAAGGAATTTCGTAGAGCGAGGGTAGAGTTGGAGGCTAAGGGCGCATTCAGACGTATACGCGTGCTGTGCTGTGCGCGTTGTACGCAAGGGTTACCTAGTACTATCAGCGTTCCCGCGCATTACACCCGCGTTCAACACAGGCAGTTATAGCCCGAGCGGCGACTGGTCTCATCCATACCTCACAAAAGAATAGAATAATTTAGCTATGTACGGGTAGAGGAGCTCGAGTACTTCGGATTGGTCGTGGTCTGCCGCGGCGCAGCTTGGCACGTTTGGCGGAGTAGCTAAAAGTTTGCCCTCTGAAAAAAGTTAAAAATATCTCATCGAAGAATAGAATGAGACATGGCTGTAGCAATAGGAGCAGTTTAGTAAAGCTTATAAATCTTGGTCTGCCAGCTGCTATCTTGGCACGTTTGGCGGAGTAGCTAAAAGTATGCCCTCTTAAAAAAGTAAAAAATATCTCATCGAAGAATAGAATGAAAATATATCGTACCGATAGCTTGCTTGAGTCTGCCTACATATATACTGGTCTGCCTGGCCACAGCCTGGCAGATTTCCCGGTCCGACCACTTTTACTTTTTTTAGTAAAAATTTTATCTCTTCGAATAAAAGAATAAAAATATGTCGTACCGATAGCTTGCTTCAGTCTGCCTAGAAAAATACTGGTCTGCCTGACCACAGCCTGGCAGTTTTCCAGATACGACCACTTTTACTTTTTTTTGAGAAATTTTTATTTCTTCGAATAACAGAATAAAACTAAGTTGTAATAATAGTTTATTTAAAGCTGAACACATATCCCTTGGTCTGCCTGAGCTCAGTCCGGTAGTTTCTCCGATGCGATCACTTTTCACTCTCAGTAAATTTCAATTTTAAAGGACCCTGACTTTGTTTATTAGGGAGTGGGCCTGGCCAATAAAATGAAAATTTGTCAGTGTATATGTCGCAGGAATGTAGCGAAATCCGGTTATTCGCGAAATACCTAGGCCCTTCGCGAAGAGCCGGATAACTGCGAAATGTATAGATTTATTCGCACATTTCCCGGAAATCTGCGAATTCGTTATTTCTTCTTCTTCTCTGTCGTTTCGCTCTTGATAGAGCGGTCGTGGTCACGTTGAGGCACTGTTCGAGGCGGACACAGCCTTTTGTATGGTCTGCCGCCATCTCTCATTCGTTATTTGCATGGACATAATTCCAGGAAAACTGCGTATAAGGCGACACACGGCTACGAAGCCGCCTACGCACCTGCTACGACTTTTACCTCTACTCTTCGCCGCTGTAGCTCGCGCACAGGAGCACTAGCGACGCTTCTTAAGCTCTCGTTCGTCGCAGTAGTGGAAGGTTCCGCCGCAGTCGAGCCCCTCTCTAGTCTCCAGCAAAGGTTCCATATGCTGATCAGGTGGTTTATTTAGCCTGCAATTGCCTACTCATTCACGTCAGCGGCTCACGGAACGCCCAGTGTCGTAAGGGCTCTTCCATGTTCTTCCATGACCACGACCACGATCTGGACCTGGATCTGGACCTGGACCTTGGCCTGGTCCTGGACCTGGACCTGGACCTGCACCTGGACCTGGACCTGGACCTGGACCTGGACCTGGACCTGGACCTGGACCTTGGCCTGGTCCTGGACCTGGACCTGGACCTGCACCTGGACCTGGACCTGGACCTGGACCTGAACCTGGACCTGGACCTGGACCTGACCTGACCTGACCTGACCTGACCTGACCTGGACCTGGACCTGACCTGAACCTAGACCTGACCTGGACCTGGATCTGACCTGACCTGAACTGACCTGGACCTGACCTGACCTGGACCTGACCTGACCTGGACCTGACCTGGACCTGACCTGACCTGGACCTGACCTGCACCTGAACCTGCACCTGGACCTGACCTGACCTGGACCTGACCTGACCTGGACCTGGACCTGGACCTGGACCTGACCTGACCTGACCTGGACCTGACCTGACCTGACCTGGACCTGACCTGACCTGGACCTGACCTGGACCTGACCTGACCTGACCTGGACCTGACCTGACCTGACCTGACCTGACCTGACCTGACCTGACCTGACCTGACCTGGACCTGGACCTGACCTGACCTGACCTGACCTGACCTGGACCTGACCTGACCTGACCTGACCTGACCTGACCTGACCTGACCTGGACCTGACCTGACCTGACCTGGACCTGGACCTGACTTGACCTGACCTGACTTGACCTGACCTGGACCTGACCTGACCTGACCTGACCTGGACCTGACTTGACCTGACCTGGACCTGACTGGACCTGGACCTGACCTGGACCTGACCTGACCTGGACCTGACCTGACCTGACCTGGACCTGACCTGACCTGACCTGACCTGACCTGGACCTGACCTGACTTGACTTGACCTGACCTGGACTTGACCTGACCTGACCTGACCTGACCTGACCTGACCTGACCTGACCTGACCTGACCTGACCTGACCTGACCTGGACCTGACCTGACCTGACCTGGACCTGACCTGACCTGGACCTGACCTGGACCTGACCTGGACCTGGACCTGACCTGACCTGGACCTGACCTGGACCTGACCTGGACCTGACCTGGACCTGACCTGACCTGACTTGACCTGACCTGACCTGACCTGACCTGACCTGACCTGACCTGACCTGGACCTGACCTGACCTGACCTGACCTGGACCTGACCTGACCTGGACCTGACCTGGACCTGACCTGCACCTGAACCTGCACCTGGACCTGACCTGACCTGGACCTGGACCTGGACCTGACCTGACCAGACCTGGACCTGGACCTGACCTGGACCTGGACCTGGACCTGACCTGACCTGACCTGACCTGACCTGACCTGACCTGACCTGACCTGACCTGACTTGACCTGACCTGGACCTGACCTTGATTTTGACTTTGACCAACACTTACGACCCGAAGAACACTTACGACCCGAAGAACCCTTACGACACTGGGCGTTCCGTGGGCCGCTGACATGAATGAGTAGGCAATTGCAGGCTAAACCACCTGATCAGCATATGGAACCTTTGCTGGAGACTAGAGAGAGGCTCGACTGCGGCGGAACCTTCCACTACTGCGACGAACGAGAGCTTACGAAGCGTCGCCAGTGCTCCTGTGCGCGTGCTACAGCGGCGGCGTAGAGTAGAGGTAAAAGTCGTAGCAGGTGCGTAGGCGGCTTCGTAGCCGCGTGTCGCCTTATACGCAGTTTTCCTGGATTTATGTCCATGCAAATAACGAATTCGCAGATTTCCGGGAAATGTGCGAATAAATCGACGCATTTCGCAGTTATCCGGCTCTTCGCGAAGGGCCTAGGGATTTCGCGAATAACCGGATTTCGCTACATTCCTGCGACATATAGAAGTGAGATTTACAGAGCTGTAATCTCTCAATGTCCAGATGAAGAAAATGTTTTCCCAAGTATTGTATTTTTGAAATAATTACTACGAATACATCTGAAGTTGTAGATTCTTGAAATTAACATACTTATTCTTCATCTAGACATTGAGAGATTACAGCTCTGTAAATCTCACTTCTATACACCGACAAATTTTCATTTTATTGACGGGGCCCACTCCCTAATAAACAAAGTCAGGGTCCTTTAAAATTGAAATTTACTGAGAGTGAAAAGTGATCGCATCGGAGAAACTACCGGACTGAGCTCAGGCAGACCAAGGGATATGTGTTCAGCTTTAAATAAACTATTATTACAACTAAGTTTCATTCTGTTATTCGAAGAAATAAAAATTTCTCAAAAAAAAGTAAAAGTGGTCGTATCTGGAAAACTGCCAGGCTGTGGTCAGGCAGACCAGTATTTTTCTAGGCAGACTTAAGCAAGCTATCGGTACGACATATTTTTATTCTTTTATTCGAAGAGATAAAATTTTTACTAAAAAAAGTAAAAGTGGTCGGACCGGGAAATCTGCCAGGCTGTGGCCAGGCAGACCAGTATATATGTAGGCAGACTCAAGCAAGCTATCGGTACGATATATTTTCATTCTATTCTTCGATGAGATATTTTTTACTTTTTTAAGAGGGCATACTTTTAGCTACTCCGCCAAACGTGCCAAGATAGCAGCTGGCAGACCAAGATTTATAAGCTTTACTAAACTGCTCCTATTGCTACAGCCATGTCTCATTCTATTCTTCGATGAGATATTTTTAACTTTTTTCAGAGGGCAAACTTTTAGCTACTCCGCCAAACGTGCCAAGCTGCGCCGCGGCAGACCACGACCAATCCGAAGTACTCGAGCTCCTCTACCCGTACATAGCTAAATTATTCTATTCTTTTGTGAGGTATGGATGAGACCAGTCGCCGCTCAGGCTATTAGGGGCCTCTCATACTACCACTACTACTATAACAGCCATCGCCATCACACAATCCCATAAACTTCAAACCGACACGTATACGTCCTGCATACAAACATACGGCGGTGAGTGGCGCGCTTTAATAAAGGTATTATTACACGCATGTTCTCTTGTTTTAGCTATAGAGAAGGAAGATGCTCTTTTCTCAAAGGTTATGTATGACTTTCGGGTCGGAACGGGACGAAAGATACGCGTTTCTCAAAGGTTTTGAGCGACGCATCTTCCGTCCCGTTCCGGAAGTTTTGACAAATTACGAATGTGCAAATTATTGCCTACACAACGCACCACGTGGAATGCTAGGACAATGCTAGGAAGTAAGAAATCGATAAACTTCAAAAGTACTGACTCGAATTCACACTAAATTCACGGAAAAACGGTGAACAGGAGGTGAAATCATCTGACTGTTTTAACTGACTTCAATCTTACAATCCTGACGATATGATTCGTCTGAACTCATCTTCTACGGGTGTGCAGATATAATATGCTTTTTGAAGGTTTAAAGGTCACGCCGCTATTGTGGAGAACCCTTTAGCAAAAGGGAACGTTCTTTGAATTTGACACAAATAATCATGAAACGGTTTTAGTGCCTATTTGCTCTTTGAAGTAATTACAAATTCAATTCCACTGTATATTTACCGCATTCACACAAAGCCTGCGGCGTAATAATCGAGAATTCCGTAAACCTTCTGCTTCTTTGTGACTCTACGAACAACTCTACAAAATCGTTTTTTTTTATCCGCCTACTAATAATAATACCTACTACTTATGACCTCTGACATGGTCTTGTAACGACGGCCGTCTAAGTTATCATATCATAGACAGCAACTAGTGTGCCCTCCGAAGCATTGAACCAACGTCATCGGAAATCAAATAAAGGATATAATCAATTGGCCATACAAGTTTAGGCCCCTCACAAATGTCTCGTAAATCAAAATGTATGGTCACGAAACTTGCAGTAGGTACATATTCTTTGTACCACCTAGATTATGCTGGTATAACTACTTTTAAATTATGCAACGGCAAGCTGATAAAATGAGGTGTAGGCAGAGCGGCAATGGCCTTGTAAATATCAATGGTTGCTACATTTCATACAATATAAAAATGTCTTTTAATTTAGAATTTGGGATTCCCGTTTGATGATATTTGCAAGATTGTGATTAAAAAATTAAACATAATTTTTAGTTTTAGTAAGAATTTCATACAATACCGTTTTCGGAATTCGGCAAATTCGGGGTGGGCCCAAAATTGATTATATCATTTCCAAAAATCAAGTGGTTTAGCCTACAATAGCCTTACCTGACTGGGAACAAATTCGCAGAGTGATAAATATCAACTTAGTGAGCGCGCCACCGAGAATATAACTCGAAACCTTTGCACCACAGCAGTCTCTATTAGTACTCGTATATAGACGATTTATTATTGACATAGGAGGTATCATGATCATCTACCTAACCGTCTACCAAATCAGTTGGGGTGAGCGAAACATATTTTGTTAGAGCACAAAATCTGTAGCAAAAGGATTTGGCAATGTTTTATGACCGGCCGTTTTCCTGACGTCAACCCTCTTTGGGATGCTATTGTAGGTGGTATTACTAGCCAATACTTACTTTGTGGTATTACTGCAACCTAATATCCTTAACATAAGGTTTATTCAAATAGGTAACCCCACTTGCCTGCCGTTTGAAAAGAAGTTTATTTCAAACGAGCTCGTCATTGTGTTTGTGAGTGCATCGCGTCTCTGCCAAGTCGGAGTCAGGCCTTGAAGCCTCAGGAGCCGCGGAGAATGCAAAACATTGCAATACAAATAATTCCCTCTTTACAACAATGGGTACAATGACTAACCTAAAAATAGACTGTGATTCCGTAAAACTGTTCTTTTTTCAATCTGCAATCTAAGTAATTTAAGGGGACAGTCTGACAACTATAGAGATACATACAGTACATTTTTTTACGTATTTTTACAGTCTCCAATGCTCTGCCTAACTTGCAAGGGATAAGTGCGCGATTTATGATGTATATATGCAATGTTGTTGGTTGCGCATTGAATGAAGCTCTCATAAAGGCGTATAAAGCGTGTGATCGGTATCGTAACATATTTCATTGGAAACATTTTTAAAGTTCTTAGATAATGAACATACTGAGTCCGGCACCTTTAGACATTTGCCAGACCGGTGGGAAGAGGACAAGTTTCCCATTTTGGGCTTTTATGCAATCCAAAAACGGTGCCTTCGAGAGAAAATCTATCTCGTCTCTTAAAACCCTCTCAAGTCTCTTAAATCTTTAAAAAATATCGTCCTGAAAAGTTGTTCAGTTTCATAGGCTACCGGTTAACACCTTAAATGATATGCAGTGTTTTTTTTACATCTTAAGCCAAGTTTAAGCTATGTCTCTGAACGGTGGGTCTGTGATCAGAATCAGTACGCCGCTTGGTCGTGTCTCTGCTTTATATTCAGCCGGTACATGTTCCTTCCTTTATTCCTCTCACGAAATAAATCTTTCTTATTTATCCTTTCCTCAACTAACCTATTGTTTTTTCTTGACTTAACGCTGTGTTGGATTTTTTCGAACAACGAATTGAAACAGCTTTGTAGGGTTTACATATTACATTACAACGCTTTTACCAATGTTCTTGCCAATATGAAAGCAAAACGGTTTTGACACCAAAAGTTAAGGACAGACGTAACTTGTGGGACGTTTTTATTCTCAGTTTTACGGTTGTTTTTTGGACCCTTATTAAAATTTTCTTTATTTGCGCAAGTAATACATAAAATTATACTAAAAACTAAAACTAAATTATGTTCTAATAAAAAACACATTTATGTAGATACATTGGTAAATCAAAGTGTTGCAGATAGTACAGTGAAGCTAAGGCTAGTTTGAGTCCTATTAAAATCCCAGCGATTTTTGAGGGGTACATACATGTACAGCTGTACAGCGGTATCTTGATTGGTACAAATCATCAAGCGATTGAGTTCCGCTACCTACGTACCGAGCAGTCACCGCCCAAATTTGTATAGGGCCTTAAACCTTTGGACCGTTCTTATGCCTCGCGTATAAGACTTACATTGGCAGTTCGAGTGTCTAACTGTAGGCGAGTTTGACTGTACTCCCACAAGTTCATTCTGTTTGGAGGAAACAGAGCGCAAAGTCATCGAGACAATGAGCTCGAGCCCTCAAAGCCGACGAATCCATTACCGAGCAAACAAAAACAGCTATAAAAGAAAATAATTACACCCACTGAGCTCGCCCAATAAAAAAAATGATAACTTCAGTCCTTGTAATTAAAACGTAGCAAAATTAATGCGAGGACGCAATTAACAAGCTGTTCGCAAAAATGGCTGAAATGAGTTTTCTTTTTAACTTTACACAAGTTTAACGAAATTCGCTTTTTTAAATCGAGCGGACGATGGCTGTTGGGCCCCGTTTAATAGCTATTCAAACTTATTAGACGGAGTTTTCAAATTGTTGTAATTAGCTCGACTAATTTTAGAAAGATTCACCTTGATGGCTAAACTTTCTCGTTGATCACGGAAAAATACGCGCTGGCTTGACTGAACCTGACCCAAGTTGATACAGTAACTAAATTATAATAATGAAAATCATAGGCCTCTACAAGCGAAATGTAAGACATGAGACTGAGACGTGAGACGTGCAACATCGCGACGCTGGAAACCATTTCCATATTAAATGTATGAAACAGAAGAGTAAACATTAGGGAAACATTGTTAGGTAATAAATATGACCAAAATAATTAGAGATTCCATAAAATCATCCATCGTCTCCGCTGGGCTGACGCAATTTCTTTGAAACAAAGTTTTTAGTACACACACCATGTAGTACTATATGAACAAACCTACACAAGATGTATTGTGCTAGATATGTTAGCGGTATACCGCGATAACGCGAGTGTAGTGTTATGTTATATGACGCCAATCAAGATCTTGTGATGAGGTGGTGAGGATCGAAACACGTGTTTATAATGTGTAGTGATTGGGCTTGTATCTAATGTTGTCTATGCATTCACAATGGCTGTGTGTGTCTAGGCGAAAAACATACGTTGTAACCGTTTGTGCGCTTTTTTGCGTTGTGCTATCGAATGCGTTAGGAAAATTCAATTTTCCATCATCCGTCGTCACATCGTTATGAAAATTAGGTAAAAGTTCGAATTTTCCTACTACATGCGATAGCGCTGCGCAAAAATAACGTACAAACGGATGTTACGTACATGCTTGTTATTTTCCTATAAGTAATGCAATTAATTTCAAGCATTACATTTGGCTATCGATTGCAACCATTACAAGCGCGCAGCTAATGTTAATTAGTATGCCATCGAAACCAGGTGAATAAATAATCTAGCTAGTTAAATATATGGAAACAGCAAATATACATATACGTAGAGTAGCACCATAGGCACAAGTTGATACAGTATAGGGTGTAATTTTAATTTTCCACCGCAGCAAGCAGGCAATTTCCCTTGTTAGGTATACCATTTCGGAAAACTTTCAAAAAATAGTCCACTGCAGGCAGGATTTGAACCGGCGACCTTTCCTGTACAAAATGCCGAAGGTCACAGATTCAAATTCTGCCTGCGGGGGTTTTTTTTTTCAAGTTTTCCTTAATTGTATACCTGACACGGGAAGTATTATAGAAATTGATGTTCGGGTTATTGATACCTAAACCTCAGAACGGGCGCTAGTGATTTAATAAGGAACTACTTTCCCCAAGGAACATAGGTCGAAATATGAAAAAAATAATACAATCATATCGATTTTATCTAACCCAGCTAGTCAAATACATTTGGTTTTTCATATTTTGCCTTTTATTACGGAAAATTGTTCAGTTTCTCTTACAAGTGGTTCACTCTCTAACTATTATTTAGGTACTTACTTATTTAGTTACTAAGTGAAGTAGGCGCTACGTGCTCGGAAGTTGGTTTTGTAATGAATTGCGTGTCTATCCAATGAGCATATGCTAGAGTATGGCCATTCGAATAGGCCATATTTGACAGCTGTCAAAATCATGTTAATTCTATAATAACAATATAAGGTTGATTGTTCTTTGTTGACATGTTTCCTAGTATGCGTTTGATAGCGGTCAAATATGGCCTTTCGAGTGGCTGAGCGTAGCTTGAGCGACTACGGATTGGCCTCATATTACATGACAATGTTTTAGGTGGAATTCTTTATTACCTGAAATTGCTTAGCTAGGTACCGTAAAGGAGTTTGCAAGGAAGATGTCCAAACGATAGCCAAAGTTCCTGAAATCCAAGCTTGCAGGTCGTATCCTGCATCTAAACTAAACTAAACTTGTATCTAAATTCCCTGAGCTGAACTTAGCAACCTACTAGGATTGCAACAACATTAAGCAGCTCCATTGTCCTAAACTTGGCTTGTTATACGCTTAGCACAAAGTGAGTTACTTCTGGACCAAATCTGATTAACCTAAGTCAAATCTAATAATGCTTGTATTGGAGAGAATGGCTTCATATAGTTTAGTAGTATGTGGATTGGTCTCTGGATCTGGACCTCTGGTTTGATTCTCAGGGGTGGACACACAAAAGATGTCTGTCAATAATAACCTTAGAAATTTTGTAATAAGCGGTTGTAAAACTCTGACACCTTGTTCATTGGATCGTTGGACGACTCGTTTCCCACACGAAGAGAGAGAGAATAAATAGTTCCTAGTTTTGTATGGTTCTAATTTTGTAATGTAAGCCTGCCACTACCCAATTTTCAAGGTTATTTATGGACAAAGCTGTTATCCCACCCAGTTGCACATAATGCGGTCTGTCGATACACAACTTTGTCAAAGTTTTTTTAATCCTTAAGTTTGCAATAGAAGTTAGACTGTCCAATCATCTATTTTACTAAAAGTTCATTGACTAGGATTCCCGTACGACAAAAATAAGGCTTCTATAGACCAAATCAGCTTAAACCAAGTAAAATCTAACGTTGTTTGTTGGGGGCAGCGACTGGCCGGCGGGCAGCAATATGGCGGCCGCAATCGCAGTTTAGCATAATCTATTAGGTTTGGTTTACGTTGGCGACATAAACACACACACACACAACATGTGGCAGGGAGAGGAAAGCTTTTAGTTTTTTATGAAACTACTAGAGTGAATAAAATAAACATACTCGTAGAAAGCAATAAACTATTGGTGCCACTCTCAGATGTATTTTTTGTGATTGGTCGAAAAAGTATCAATATTATAGTTTAGTTACTTGATATTGGTTGTCGTTACGATATTTATTCCGCCTGATGCCATCTGCAAGTAGGAATCATCAGCATAAAGCCCAATTCAAACTACAGCGCTATCCAGATCTTAGGTTTCAATGGAGCTTAATTTGTTTATGACGTGGCTGTTCTAATAAGAAAATGGTATTTTGTTTACAAAACTGCGCTACTGCGTTCTAGTAGTAGGTGCGCGGTTTTCAAAACGCTGACAGAAAAGTTTATCCACTTGTTCGTGCCTACATTAGAATGTAACTCATGTCGCTTTAAAGCGCGCCATCTCCCTAATTTGTGCATGCACAAGACGACTTCGCTGGTCTGTGTTTGTTTCCTACAGTTACGGCAAGCGGTTTATCAGGTTAGCACGATGATTCGTTGTCCCAGACTATTCCCTTAATTCCCTGCAACATGCACATTGGCGAGATAAACCGTGGCCGGGGGGATTTGCGATTATTGTCCGCGTGATTTGGGCCAAAACGGGAATTAATTTAGTGCTTTAGAAACCGTCGTGATTTGTTTTCTAAAACTAACACTGCGGTCGGTTTGCGATAATGTCGTGATAATGCAAACGAAGTGCGGTTTGTGAAATTTGTGAAAATAATATCCGGACATTATTTTTGCAAATACACTGGCACACGGCTGTTTGCAAATATTTCTTTAGTTCTCGAAACTTTCATGTAAAAAAAATTATCAAAGGTTAAGTACAATTTAGGCTTGAGTTTACAAACAGGCGCATCGCACAACACTAGAGTTCATGCGTTCTTCATGCGTCAACGCCCGTTTTTTGTACCAGAAAATCGTTTTCTCGCATCTGACAACCCCATGTCCACCACCAAAATGCGTAGCATCGTCATTCAAGTGTGGTTCCCACCACCCATCAACCCCTTTATCCAGTCGTTCATCTTACACGACACACTTACATGACGTAAATCTAGTTTTACGCCAAAGAAAATATCACCCGTAGGAAATTACTCGCTTCAACAGTATTTTCGTAGTCACATGTAATTTCCGCCCGCTAGAGCAGGAGGCGTATTTTTAAACCAATAGAAATTTTATCCAGCAGTCTTTTTAGTGACAAAATATCAGGAACAGAGCCAACTTTGTTACACCACTACACTGAAAAATTGTTAAACTTTGAATACGAAACCTAATTTGTGGGCGTGTCTGACACACTCTTTGCCGGCTATTTTACAGGAATTTACGCACATGTATGTACGTACATATTACCTGGTAACTAACTTAGGTATATAACACACAAATCAAACCACGAGTAAAACCTTTTAATTGTAAACCTCTGACTACTGACTTCGTAGATCATCTTGGTGATCAAAATTCTTGTTTGATAATAATAATGTAGGGGAACCACAATGCACGACATACACAATGCACAGCAGGTTAAGGCACGGCAGCGTATTGTACAGCAGATCATTGTACGCCATGATGGATGGATGGTCTTGAAATACGGGCCCGGACCGATAATGTACAGGGGTGGAAATGGAATCAAAACAAATGACGTCACAGCGGATGTAGTGATGTGACAGTGTTGACTTTGATCGACTTATCGATTAATTTTATTATTCGAACATGACATGCAAGGCAACCCACGGAGGGGGGACGGGGGGGGTTTGGGGGGCGCAGCCCCCCGCAGTAAAAAAAACACATTCAACGCAAATCCGACACAGTAGGTTAGGTTAGGTTAGAACAGTGACCCCCTGGAGCGAACGAAGTGAGCGACCAAGCTTACTCAAGAACATATTTCATATAAAAATGTCGAAGAATCATCAGGAAGGGGGGGGGCACGAGCGGGAAGAAGGGCAGAAGAATAAGCCCATAAATAAACAAAACATAAAATCTTACGCTTAGTCAGGAATGTCAGGATATAAAACCAACAGCACGTCGTGGGCGTATACTCGTCGAGTACCTGATGGATACTTGATGGATGGAATACTACATAGTCAACTGCCGACTCCTGTCAGGATACTACATCGTCACATGCTATCTCGAACCACTGCCACTATAATGATAAACCACAGTATACTCACTATCACGTAGTCTGCTTTTCCATCCAGGCTGTTTCGTCCTTGCAGGACTCATCAGGCATGGTGTAACCATACGACAGCATTCACACCGCGCACCTATTACACCATGCACCGTTGAAGTCCTCCGCCTGCAGCCCTGCATGCCTACAAGGATAGACCACCAGTTATTATCACCATTCTCGTACGATTTCTGCACTTTACTAACCTTTCGCATACCCTCGAAAGTATGACGATAAAAACCATCACAAACTTCATGATCTCCTAAAATATTCCACTAGCCTTACAAAGCTAGGGCTCCACTATAGCCTGGAGGCCTCGGTTCCTCTAAATACACCAGGATCACCATGATTCTATCGGATTACGAACGTAACTTCGAAAAGACACAAACAAAACCATACCTTAGCTGGAACTGTCACAATCTCCACAAATATTCCGTAGCCCATACGAATCTAGGGCTCCGCCATCGCCTGAAGACCACAATTCCTCGAAATACTCCAAGATTACCAAGATTTCGCCGGATTGAAATCTAACCTCAAAAGACAAGTTAACGGCAGCGCGGCCAAACCGAGACTGAATCAATCGCATTCGGCACTCGAGTTCATCAATTCGTCATTCGTCAATCCCACTCGAATGAGTTCATTCGTTCAGTCACTCAATTTTCCATTTTCACTACACAACTGCGATTGTAACCCAAACTGGAACTGTCAAAGTTGTTTACTTAGTTCGCCGCCTAAGTTCCGTTTCTTTATCACGAAAGCAGCCATCAATGAACTGTGAGAACGAGCTACACCGCCTCTAAAGTCAATCCAGTCTATCTTGCTCTCTTTAGCCTACTGTGTGCAAATAAAGCGCACCGTCTATGCTGAATGTTGCCAGCGCTATGCGTTTCGTTTCTGCAAGATTCAACTAGCAATGGAATGGAAAGACAAATTATCAAAACGCGAACTATCAACTGTCAAATAATTTCACTAAATACCCACAGAGTTCGATCATTCTCCGACAAAAAACAATATCGATTAAGCTAGAAATGCATATAATATTATCGATCTAGTCACATCACTATTCTACCACAACACGTGATGTCTCCAACCATCATGTCGTGCAATCCACCCCCGTGCACTTTCGGTACGGGGTGATGGATGGCGACATTGTTTTGATTCCATCCACCATGTCGTGCTTCATCACGTCGTACATTACTCTGACGGCCTGTATTATGGTGTACAATACTATGTTGTGCAATGTAGGGACTCATAATGTAAAGGCTGACACGGGAATATTTAATAAATAGTCGGATCTATTTATTTTTATTCAAGTTTTAAATTGAATACGGTATTGTAGAACAGTGATCGCCCGTGCGAAATTACCTTCTACTGATTCAAAAATACGGCGCTTAAGTTATGTTAATATCAGCGGCCGTAAAGAAATACGTTAGTGTGTTTAAAACCATCTAAGGATTTATGTGGCGGTAATTCAAGAAGTTTAGTTATGCATGAAACGTGGTGAAACATTGTTTTTGTAAGAAAAATGCGGATTGGCGTTTATTAATTTCATGACGCATTTGCTACGCTGTAGCTACGCCGTAGCAATTTTGTAGCAGTAAGAAATGTCTACCACAAAATAAAGATGCACACGATCCTATTTAGAATTCTCGCGATTGTCACTTGTAACATAGCCAGGGTTGCTACTATCATAAATTGCGTGCTGCGACGCATAGCAATAACAGACAGTTACACTGCTTTATATACCTACAAACCACTGTTTGTCAGCAGGATTGGTAAGCGCAGTGCAAGGTTCATTTTGTCGTTCGGTGTCCTACACAATATCAGAAAAAGTACAAGACATTATATTCAAATAAGTTAAAGCAGATTCATCGGATTAAATTATTTCTTTTAACTTTCTTTACGACACCCATGAGTAGATATGGGGTGATTCTCTTTTAAACCGGAACTACACATCAAAAACGAATAAAATTACTTTTCCATCTAATACTTTGTTATGAAACAATAACTCCCCACATTTGAATCAAAGAGTCATTAATATCGGCGATATATTCAGGTATTTACTGCCGATGCCGTTAAGAGAACTTCCTTCATTATCGTAACAGTAACGATTCGATAAAGGAAATCCTGTAGATACCACGAGATTTAAAGGTAGCTAGGCCCTCTAGCTAGAGCATCCACTCATTATTATGTAGTAACTGTAGGTACCGTACTAAAACTGACGGCGTGATGTCTGATGCCATGTTGTGCCGGCTTAGAATAGCATCACCCCATTTTTTCCGTGCGTTAGTAACTTTAACTTTAACTTTACGAAAAATCAGTACTTGTATGTTAATCTGTTGAGTAGACTTGGGTGCTGTTCATAGTACTAGTTTTTTGCCTTTCTTTACTGTCTCTATCTCTCTAAATGCTTGCAAGCGCATCAGCTGACTAGCCAGACATAAGATTGAGAAAAATATCAGCATAACACCACAACAAATTAAAGGACACCATAGTTCGTAAGATATCTATAATTTCCTCAAATCTACGTGATACGAGGAATTATTTATCACCACGTAACGGCGCGGGCTCAATAACAATCACAGTTATACCGTCATTGTTCTAATGGGGAATGAACTGCGTCATCCGAGGGCGGGTTGTTTTAGCTCGGTAATGTGGGTTTATTATCTTGATACCTAGCCCTATTGAAGGGCTTTTGCGATAGATATATTCTCTAGAAGCATTAGAACATTATAACTTAGGCCTTTTCAAGGCAAGAGTAAACAGGCAATACCTAGGCAAGCATGCTCCAACATCGCCTGCATCATCCATCTATATAATGTTAGTGCCTATTTACTCTTGACTTGAAAAGGCTCAAGTTGTAAGTAATGTTCTAATGCTCCTAATGTTTATCTGCTATCTCACCCGTTGGTAAGAACGCCTATATTATTTTAAAAAATTGCGTAATGCAGTTTATTTTACGCAAATTCAATATCTTCTCTCAATCGCCTTTTTCTTCCACAGTGTGTGTCTCCAAGTCAAAGCACGACCCTATGAACCCAAGTTACTTTCAGACAAGCCAAAGAACAGTGCGCGCGCGAGTTCATCATGATCATCCTGAAATATGTGCTTCCTTGTCGCACTTGCAGTGATACTGGCGTGTGCAGCGAGATGATACATATTCACGTACTGTAGAAATGCCGCATTTCTATTTACAGACGCTATAATAGACGCTAGAATTTCACCGATAGACGCCATTTTCAGCTTGTTGTCACTCCTAAAATAAATAAGTACCTAGTTCAAAATACGCTTCCGTACTACGCCACTCTAAAACACTTCACAATTTTCCTCTTATGATAAACTCTCTCCCCGACACACCACTTATGTTATAAAAGCAATCGCCTATTAGCTATACCCATTACGGTGTCATCATAAAACAGGCAAGCAACTTCACTAAACGAGACACTATAGAACCTCTATAGAACTATAGCTCGGCTAAGTCGAGAACTATTAGCACGACGTACCACACTGCTGCTAGTGAAAGACAAAAGTGAATTTTGGTGTACATTGCTGGGGTTTACAGACTCTGAATGTAGACTTTCATGGTTAAGTTATCAATGGATCATCAAGATTTGTTTTCATGTAACGATAGTTTTGGCACAGCGTCTTATACGGACCAAAAAAGGCTGTTAAAAGCATTTTCCATGTCAGTATGTTCATATGCAATCCAATCTCCACGATGAAGGCGATGATGCCTCCTTGGGTGATCTTTTACGGAAGCGTAGAGTGAGTAGAGTTTTTACTTACTTACAGGTACAGCTTTTCTTTGAATCGACCTGAAAACTCCTACAATAGTTACACATCATCTTTCTGCCCCTATCCCAAATCAGTTGGGATCGGCGCAACATGTTTTGCCAGAAAACAAAATCATGTAGCAAAAGGATTTGTGACCGGCCTAACGTCAACCCTCTTTGTTAATGCTATTGTAGGTGGTATCACCGCAAAAATGCAGTTGACTATAGTCCACTGATATTCAGCCGAGGTCAAAATTTCCTATAACAGTTTATCTAGGCTATATTAGCTGGCAATCCCTCCTAAAGCCTGTAACGTATAACTTGGTGGTTAATAGCCTATAGACAAAGACATGAGTTATGTGCCGGCACGAGCTACACAGATACAGACACAAATGCTTATGGAGTTACTATTGGCTCTATACTCATGTGTTTTCAACGTACTTTATTACGATTTATGTGAAGTGCTGCGGCCTTAGAATAGGCGTAAAGTGAGTAGGCAGCAGCGTTACCTGTGAATTGAAAATTTTGCACTATGCTCGCCAATCCGCCTGCCAAGCGTGGTGAGTATGGCAATATCCCGGATAGCGACCCCCGTGTCCAGCAGTGCACTATTGTGGCTGTTATGGTATGGTTATGACTGCCACTGCTTCTTTCGTTTCACGTGAGTGTCTAGGCCAATTTATTTGTATTGTAGCAATTTTACTAAGAAAACAAATTACATTTTCGTGGTACCAAAAAGTTGGTAACGAATCACATGTAAATTGGTTGTGGCGCAGCGACAATTTGTCGATATTCTTACGACGCGCCATATGGCAACATAGAATATCATCACCCCACTGTATTACTTGTATTACATTACCTATACTTGTATTTGTAACTTTTCACGGGTGTCGTCAGAGACAATTTATAACCCGCGTGTTAATACCGATAGTATTATCATGGTCGTTACCACTACCTACCCCGCAAGGAACGATAGACGTGATGTATATCTAGTCCCTACCCAGTGGTATAAGGTCGGCAGCGTAAATTGGTTGCGGTGCGGCGACAATTTGACGACAATTGCCGATATTATTACGACGCGTCGTGTGGTGTATTAGAATAGCATCACCCTACTAAACTTGTATTACACAGAAATAAATGCTTCTTTTTTTACCTATACTTAATTCTTTTCCATGTGTATCGTTAGAGGCAAATTACATCCTCAAACATAAATGTCAATCGTGGCAATAGGTACTTATACACAAAATAAATGACGGCGGTATAAGTGGAAGAGAGAAAGCATGGACGCCTGGTTCTTCTTTTTTTTTTTTTTTTTTGTATGTGTATGTGTATGCCTGGTGTATGTAAGAGACTGAGTGAGAAAGCATTTATTTTTTATACTTTATTGCACATAGTACAAAAGGCGGGCCTAATGCCACGCGGCATTCTCTACCGGCCAACCAGAGGGTAAACAGAGAGAAGGATACGGGTGCACTCGGGTGTAAAAACATCAAAATAAGGAAAGAAAAACAAATTATGCCTATTAATACAAATAAATACCTAGATACCATACATACATGTAAATATATTAGTTTCTAGAATATACCTACACATGATGATGATGATCTTTCCGGCCGGTTTCGGCCATGGCGGCCACTTCTACTCCTAATCAAGTCGGCGCTGATGCGCTCGTAGGTGGCTATTGTAGCCTATTTTGGCAGTAAACTCCCGTGCACAGTGTGGGCACGTGAGTTTGCCATTGATATAATTGTAGTTAATGGCGGCGGGAGGACGGGCCTTCAGTTCATCGCGTTTAGCGTCAAGGTCTGCTTTACGCTGCTCCTCGAAGTCGCGGATTCGCTTCTTTACAAGACCGGTACAACACAGCAGCAGGACAAGTTGTGCTGCCAAAACCTCAAATTGAGAGGGTTCGATATTGCATCTTTTCATGTGTCTCTTCTGAACATCTTTAAATCGGAGGAGTTGACCGCCATGCTTTCGCTTGCCCTCCTCTAGCTCAGAATAGAAGATGCGCTTCGCCACTCGCTCATCCGCCATCCGGGATACTTGACCGCACCACCGAAGCTGTCGACGCATTAAGTAGGCTTCAATGCCACCAACATTGGCTCGTCTTAGAACTTCGGTGTTTCGCACTCGGTCGGACCATCTGATCTTCATGATGGTGCGAAGGCATTTGAGGTGGAATCGATCCAAAGTGCGTATGTGGTGACGATATACACACCAGGCCTCGGAAGAGTACAAAAGGTTTGGCAGTACAATCGCCATATATACAGATATTTTTGTGGCTAGTTTAAGGTCGTGCGAGCAGAAAACCTTGGAACGCAGCTTCCCAAATGCTGCAGCTGCAGCACTGATTCTGCTATTGATCTCAGCATCAAGGTCACACTTAGCTGTAATAGTGTTCCCCAGATATCGGAACTTGTCAACCTGTTTCAACATATCTTCACCAAGCTTAATTGTCAGTGTCTCACGACCTTGTGTATCCAGGGACATCACTTCCGTCTTTTGACACTAATCTTAAGGCCGAATTTGCAGCATGCTTGGTGAAAAACGGTCATCAGTTGTTGTAGGCCTTCTGGGGATTCTGCAAGAAAGCACAAGTCATCGGCATACATAATTTCAGTAATAAGTGCATGCGAGACTTTGGTGCGCGCCTTAAGTCTAGCCAAATTGAAAAGACTGCCATCAGTGCGGAAGCGGATGCGGACTCCTTCGGAGACAGTATTTAGGACCTCCTTGACTACTACCGCAAAGTATAAGGCGAACAGTGTGGGCGCTAGAACGCACCCTTGTTTCACCCACAGGTGACGGGAAAAAATCAGACTGTTCACCGTCTACAGAGACGCAGCACTGCATATTGTCATGCAGGAGTCTCAGGAGGCGCACAAACTTCTCCGTGCACCCCAGTTTTCCTAGCACCATCCAGAGCCTCACGAGGCACACTGTCGAACGCTTTCTCCAGGTCAACAAAGCAGAGGTACAACTGACGACCTTGTTCTCTGCTTTTTCCTGCAGTTGACGTACCGAGAAAATAGCTTCACATGTGCCTCGGTCAGGTCGGAAGCCAAACTGGTTTTCGGGCAGAATCTTTTCTGATAAGTCCTTCAAGCGGTTTAATAGGACTCTTGCAAAGGCCTTTCCGGGGACCGATAATAACGAAATACCGCGGTACGAGTTGCAGTCAGAACGGTCACCTTTGTTCTTGTAGAGGGCACTAATGCGAGACACTTTAAAATCGTCCGGGACTCGCTCCTCCTCCCACATTCGAACAAAAAGTTTCCATACCATCGAGTGCAGCTCCGCACTTTTTTTATTTAAGTATTTCGCCTGGTATAAGGTCAATGCCAACCGCCCGTTTATTATGCTGCTGTCTGATGGCAGTAACAACCTCATCACACGACAGGGGCTCGTCCAGCTCGGTGGCTAGGGGAGTTGAGGTAATAAACTGATGTGATGCAGGTTAGCTGATCGATCTACGTTAAGCAGATCGTTAAAATGTCCAGCCCACCGTTTGAGCACATCCTCTTTGCTGGTCAAGAGTTGCGAGCCATCCAGAGACCTCAAAGGCACTTTTGCTCTATGGGGCGTACCTGTCAGTTTACGCACCTCGCAGTAGAACTCCCCAAGCTGGTTTGTATCGGCAAGCCACTGCATCTGACAAGCTTTTTCCTGCCACCACTTGTCTTTTATTTGCCGAGACAGCCTACGTAATTCTTGGTCACTTTCTTTGACTGCCGCTACACTTCCACCTCTCCGATGATGCTGTCGCAGGAGCTCTCGATGTTTGTCGAATGCTGCCTTGAGAACTTCGTCATTGTCATCGAACCAATCTGCACTACGCCGGTCTTTTGTACCTAAAGTAGCGGTAGCGGCTTCTATGAGATGACATGACAAATTTCGCCAAGCAGCATTGACATCAACTGTCTCATTTGTTGGCAACAGATTTTCGGTTAAGGTTTCAGCATACTTTTCTCTCATCTCGCGATCTTGCAGCCTATCCACGTTCAAAGACGCAGGCTTTTTTATCATGGATCTACGAGGTCGACGAAGGCGGAGTCGCAGTTTTGTGACAATAAGTCGGTGGTCAGTCCAGCAGTGAGCACCGCGCATGACGCGGGTGACTTGGACTTGACTGATGTCTCTTTGCCGCATAATAGCATAATCGATCAAATGCCAGTGTTTGGATCGCGGGTGCATCCACGTCGTCTTGTGCTTAGCGGCAAGTCTGAACATAGTGTTCGATATCGCTAGATCGTATTGAGCACAGAGACTGAGTAGCAACTGACCATTGCTGTTCATGTTGCCGACTCCGTGTCGCCCCAGAACTCCAGGCCAAGCCTCATAGTCCCGACCAACTCTAGCATTGAAATCGCCCAGCAATAGTATCTGCTCTCTGGCGTTTATGCTGTCAAGGCATTGAGATAGTTCCTCATAGAATTTGTCCTTAATGTCATCAGACTTGTCTAGCGTTGGAGCATAGACACTGATAACATTAAGGTAGTTGTCTTTGTCCAAGTGAAGGCGCAGTGTGGTAACGCGGTCCGAGATGTGAACAGGACATTCTTCAAGTCGCTTTACTAAATGATTTTGATGGCAAATCCTACCCTGAACGTCGAGGTTCAGATACGGATGTACCTTTCCAGAAGAAAGTGTATCCCCCTCCATCTTCCACTAGTTCTCCTTCATCGGCAAGATGTGTTTCGCTGAGTGCAGCCACATCCACGTTATAGCGATGAAGTTCCCGAGCTACTATAGCGGTTTTACGTTCAGGACAGGCGTTGCCATCTCTATCGATGAGCGTTCTCACGTTCCATGCGCCAAATGTCATTATAGATGGTGTGTTATTTATTTTATTTTTGTTGCGTCGACCACGTGTTAAGTGATGCGATGGCAGCCGTGGTTACTACCACCTTCCAGGAAGGGACGAGCATTTGTTTAGGGCACCTTTCTAGCCCCCTCGACTGAGCGAGGAGAGCAGTGCTTCCTAAATAGGGCTGCTCTTGTCATCCCAGGTGCTGCCGAATTCGCATTGTCGTCCCGATTTTTCAATGCAAAAGCGACCACGGCGTGTACTCACACCCTGGGACCGCCTGCGTGCAGGAATCAGACAAAGCCCAGCTTGCACCACGCTAGACCTCTCTACTTCAACCCATCGCCGCAGGACTTAGCGTCATCGGAGTCCATTATTCGGAAGCGGTCAGTTGCGCAGGATATATTAGGGTGCGCAGACGTTCGCGCAAACGCAAGCGCACACACTTAGTCCTTCCTCCCGGTTCAGTGGAACGGAGAACCGCTACGACTGAAGGAGAGGTCGGATGCAGTGTCTGGCCGACAGTAACTACCCGCGCCCTCTACCGTCGCCCTAGGCCATCCACCTTGCCTCGCTGAATCGCCGAGTCCGCCAAGCCCATTCGCACTATCTGCATTGGGTTGCCATTCTCGCCGAAACAGACTTCGTTTGTTAAGCAGGAGGGAGCTGCTTTTTTTTCCTTCCCCTCCCCAGTTCAGTGGAACGGAGAACCGTTACAATTGAAGGAAAGGTCGGATGCTGTGTCTGGCCGACAGTAACTACACGCGCCCTCTACCGTCGCCCTAGGCCATCCACATTGCCTTGCTGAATCGCCGAGTCCGCCAAGCCCGTTCGCACTATCTGCATTGGGTTGCCATTCTCGCCGAAACAGACTTTGTTTGTTAAGCAGGAGGGAGCTGCTTTTGTTGGATCTAGGAGAGATAGGAAAGTAGGAATAGGAGGAGGAATGTGGTGAGATTGGGACAGGAATACAGGTAGTAGGATACTACTGCCCGGAAGGTAGTAAAAGACAGTAGAAGCTCGGGAAGCCGGGGTCGCGTACCCGTATACCACATCTCAGCTTTCGATCCAAGAACTGAGATGAGTACCCCTGACTGGATACCTACACATATACGTCTTAAAATAAACTTACATATATATATATTTAATACTCTATTGCAAACAGAAAAAAAATTACTTAATACCAAGATGGAAAGTACTGCCAGCGCCATCTAGTTTGATTAGCGAAAAAGTTCTTGCGTTCAAATTACCGTAGATGGCAGTTTAGCAGTGAAACAATTTAGCTCATTTGACAGCTGACTCAACTCTAACCTAAAACTACAAGTTTTCAAGTTGTTAACGTGGTTCGAACGTGGCATATATTTTCTGTGATATACCTTCAATAAACAAAAGTGGAGACTAGATATGTGGAAAAAAGCAAGAATTTCACTTCCGACGCAAAAGCCGAACCAGGTGGTCGTACACTGCCTTCTTAAAAGCTACCCGATCAGGAGCTTTCCGGAGTTCGGGCGGCAGTGCATTCCAGAGACGTGCTGCCTCGACCGTGAAGGAATTACCGAAAAAGGCTGATCTGCTGAGGGGTATAGCAAGCGCAAGGTTATGTGATGAGCGGAGTTGACAGCTGTGAGTGTCGCAGAGAAAGCTAAATTGAGATCTTAAGTAGTCTGGAGCAAATTTATCGTTTAAAACAGTGTATAACATGATGAGAACTCTGACTTGTCTCCGCTCGCGTATGGGAAGCCATTCCAGCTGTTCCCGGAAAGCCGAAACATGATCGTACTTCCGCAAATTGAAAATGTATCTGATGCAGCGGTTCAGTAGTCGGTCCAGTTTATCAAGCAAATCACAAGACAAATCTAAATAGCACACATCCGCATAGTCTATAATAGGAAGACAAAGAGCTTGCACTAGCATTCGCTTGGTATCTGTAGGGAGAAAATTTTTAAAACGATACAGTAAGCGAAGTGTGTAAATAACTCTGCGAGTTATGTTGTTTACCTGATTCGTCCAGCTCAGTGTGCCATCCAGAATGAGTCCTAGATCCTTGACATGGGTGCATATATCAATTTTTACACCGTCATAAGTAACATCAGCCATAACAGTTAAATCGATATCAGCAAGCTGCCGGGAGCTTCCCACTAATATGGCCTGAGTCAGGCCGCCTGACATTTACTTGGGTTGACTGCAATGCCAAAACTGGAAGACCACTCATGAATACTTGCTAGATCCCGGTTTACATGCAAAACCGCCTCATCAATGTCACTGACATGGCATTGTGCATAGAGCTGAAGCATGAACTGCGGTCGCCATTTATATTCCCATTTTTCTGTTAAACGGGTAGTACAGGTCTTAATTATTGGTCGTTATCACTCTGCCAACCCCGCAAGGAATATCTATCTAGTCTCTTGGTAGTGGTAAGGTCGGCAGCGTAAATTGGTTGCGGTGCGGCGACAATTTGATGACAATTTGCCGATATTACGACGCGTCTTGTGTCGCCGTAAATTCGGTGGGACACTCAAACTGCTTTCCGACCCGGCCGTTGGTTGGGCAGTTATTTTGAGTCTATTAGTAAGGTTCATTTGATCAAGTAAAGAGGAAGAATAGTAGAGTGTTATTCTTGGTGTTCGCATTGAAATGTGGTATGGTCGTCGTGCCGGCTCCCTTTGTGGTATGGTTATAAAAATTTACTTATTAGTGTGTTTCATAGTTCAGCTATTAAGTGATTAAACGTAGTATTAAAACTGAACTTGGACCTAACGACGAACTACTCGTACTACCATACTAAGCGTAACACCTACACATAAGAACCAAAGGAAAAATAAACCACCCATTCAAAAAAATCTACTGGCCGAGTAGTTTTGTACGGTAGGTTAATTTTTATCAGAAGTTGTGACCTAAGGACTGCGAGCTTAGGTTTTTAGGATGATCCGTGTTTTGTTTTGGTACCATACATGGATGACATAATATGTACTCGAATTCCGCAGCAACACACCCTCGTAAACAGTTAAAGAGAACCTTTCACAAGGAAACGAATAACCTGTAAAAGATGAATCGTTTCCCCCGGCGGTGGGTCACGTGCCGGGTTGTGAAAAAATTATCGATTATAAACAAAATGGATGTTTTCCGAAAATAATAGATTTTTAGAATCTATTATGCAATTTTAATAAATTGATTAGTTTTAAATCGATTTTTAGAATTTCCGAGTGCAAAAGGTCGATTATTTATGTGGCATAATAAATTTACACCAACCAATTGTTTCGGGCCTTGTGTAATTTT